>JAULCD010278725.1:0-10118 GCA_032361085.1 Calliostoma canaliculatum | reverse complement strand
GTGACTTTGTTGTTTGACCCCCTACTCCATTTTGATCTTCTGACGTCATCGTAACAGATGTTGTTCAGGTCCCGTTGCCATTTTTTATGGTCGAATCATTCAACTGCTACAGAGTCTTCATCATTTTGTTCTTGCTGTGTTGTACTTCAATCCAGACTATATTTTCTCCGTGCACAGTTTCCTCGTGTAGCTAGTATAAATTAAACTAATGTACCGCTAAATTGAACTTAAAACAAAATAATTCAAACTAAATATGGCTAACCTAACCTAAAACATTGGCCAATTGATGCATACATTTTGCATACATTTTCTTTTCGTCGTTAATTCACCTATAATGGTGACGCGTGGTCTAGTGCACAGCACGATTGATCACAATCAGGCGAAGTTCGGCAACTTCTGGTGTGGATTGTTACGGATGGGTGACCCGCTCGGTTTGCTGGATTCCTGAAAGTATCTAGGGTATTTGACCTGGCCCACACTGAGACACAGGTTAAAAAGCTTGTGGAGTAACCTTAGGCAGGTGGCTTTACTCGAAGTGTGCCTTTGCTCACCCAGCAGTATAACTGGGTACCTGGTATGGAAGACGTGTGTAATGTGACTACTAACCCTCTAGCGCCTAACAGGCAGCTTCGGTTGTATACCAGGAGGTTGTGACTGACACTGAGTGAACATTGGATCCGATGACCGGGTTAATAATATCTATGCGCCACTGAGCATCTGTTGGTAGACATTAGGCGCTCTACAAATTATTATTATTATTATTAAGATATGTGATTAATCAGTGCTGGTTCCCGCCCAAGTGTCAACATGCCTGTGGGCCTCCAACAGACTGGCACTGTGAATACAGCACTGATATACTCCCCCAAAGTAATTACTGATGACACACCACCTTCTTAGTGTTGAAAAAAGAACCGTTATCTATTGTTGGAAGACATGTCAAACATTACGAGAGTTGAGGGATAGAAAAAAAGTATCGGCATGATCAGCCGATTGATCAACTCAAGCCAAACCTGACCACTTCTCCAGGTGAAGTCGGGGTTAATGTGGTGTGTTGGGTGATGTAGCACTATGGCTAGCAAACACCTTCAGTTACCGACTACCTTTCTCCGCCCTACAGGACCTCAGATCTTTTTAGTCGTCTCTTATGACGAGCAGAAGTACTGAGGACATCTTTTTTGCACTGGTGTCCCACGGGGCTGTGAAAGTATAACGTGCATGCTTCGTTCAATATTGTCCTCAGGGGCTCTGTAGTCATCTGGGTGCGTCTGTAAAGGTATGTTGAATGTTGTTCGCTGTATGACATTCTGGAAATACACTTTATCTCTAATTTACGCTGAGGTTCTGTTGATTGGTCCACATGTTCATAACGTCCATGACTCCTTGTTAGATTCAGCTCATAAGTTCAAGGTGCTGTAACACAGGTCGGTGAAACTATTACCATAGTTTATCTCCAAAAGGTTAAGCTTGAATGTTTGTGTTAAGGCCATATCGATTAATTAGATTAACTGTTCTTCTTCCAACTGTCGGCTAAGACGCATTTTGTGATGCAATTAAAACATGTGTTTCTTAGGACAGAACGATGTTATTGCTTACATTGACTCATGTAATAAACCACCCAAACCCACCTACACACAAACTTAAAAAGTCTTACTACGGGTTGCATTTACTTCGAGTTGTGACGTCATCAGGGTAGCCTTGTACTAATGTATATGAAAAGAATCAATATCGACTGATTTGACATTCTTTAAAATTTATGTTTACGTTTAGCTAAAGGAAATGAAGTATCAGGGTTATTTTCAAAAAATGTATAACTATAACGGTTGTAAATCCAAAGGTAGTTTTATTTTCTTTGGCATGTCTGTCCTGAGATGTCTTTAAATTTAAATGGCAAATGCATTAAAATATGTATCATTCTATGACATTGTTCACCACAATGCTTCATTATTCACTGCATTGCATCTTTGTCCATTGCATGACTCATTTTGCCATCGTCAATGACATTTTACCATTGTTTTTAACAGACTTATCGCGTCGCACCACCGTCAATCACAACAATCGCATCGCACTATCGTCAATAGCATTACACTATTGCTCCATCGATAGAGAGATGAACAATGACTCTTCATATAATGCACTGTGCAAATGTTTAAATTAAACTTTTATTTAATATTTTTTTTATTATCAGTGAGTAACTATCATCAGTTTTTTTAAATATATAACCTGTTGATAGAATACTGGTGTAATGAAAAGGACCATCACGAAAATTGCTAAATGAGTAAGGCCCAACAATTTTTTAAAAAGCAGTACAGACAAAATAAATGTGAACAAATAAAAAAATTAGTACTAAGCAGTACACAGAACGCCAACCGAAACTTGACCTATTGGCTCATTTCTACATTTTGACATGAGACACATGATAGTAACATGATCACCTGAACTAGCCGATTAGGACAGTGATATGGACAGTTCTCTACCTCAGACGAACCAATATTCATCACAAAGCGATTGATTGTTTATTTTGTGAAAAAATATACAATATTTGAAACCCCAACATTGTTTGCTCTAATATTTAAAAATCTACACTTTCTGTCTGTCACCTTTGTATAAATTAATTATCGGTCATGAATTTCAGCGAGAGTGCAGCCCTGGAGACGTGTGCGCCAGTATCCACGTAGATACCAACAAGAAGTCCGAGATTGTAAAAGAAGTGGTGTTTAACTGCGCTTGTCCCCGTGGTGACATGTGTCCAGCTAAGATCAAGGATGAGAGCAGGGTGACAGCTAAGGAAGTGTTGGTCAGATGTGAGGCGGTCAAGCAATCTTCTAACAAAAAGGAGTAGACTGAAGTTACAAACGGGCTCTACATATATTAAGCAATGACTATTATATAATTCGCATGGAAAGTTAAAGAGGGTGACAATTACTTCTTGTGTTTAGCTTGTAAACACTACAAAACACAGTCGTAATGCCACTATAAACGTGTTCACCTGATACATCTTAACCTGTCATATTATGTCAATCACCTTTTTCACATAAGAGATATTTTTTTCTCAATCGCTCGTCGCAAATCTAGTTGAGATTGCTTTTATTATCTATATTAAATTTATAACATGCAAGTTACCAATTCATTGTCAAATGGTTTGAGTAAAGTAAACTTTACAGCAGATTATAAAACATTAACGAATGAAAAAGAGCAATGTAGCCGAAAGAAACCCAGATTTATTCAACACTATCAAAATGTACATATGTATTCTTTTTCACCAAATATTCAACTCTTTTATCTGGTAGTATTTACATGTAAATTTAAAGTTTTACGTGTTATCTATCGTGTTGTAAATGTGCATTTTAGATAGAAATATCCAACCAAGTAATAGCTTAGTGTTCGAATTTAACGCAGGAGTAAGAAAAGAGCGATAAATGAAACTGTTTTCTTGAATGTTGTCTTTTTTCAGACTTTGTACTCATGTTTGACTTTGTTTTCACTTTTTCTACTGAAGAGCTGTTTTTACTTTACAAAAATCCTAGGTTCATTTAAAAGTTACACTAAACCCCTGTTGTTTATATCAACACGGTTATTTGAATTGCACTGAACCCACAGCCCACTCATTATCAGCTCCATACTGTCTCAAGAAAGATGCAAGCTGAGATAACTTGAAGTTGAAATAACACTGTTTGAAATCAGTAGTGTATTCACATTGTATTCCTTGTCAATGACCTTGGTTACAGAGGTTGATTGTCGATGACCTTGGTTACAGAGGTTGATTGTCAATCACCTTGGTTACAGAGGTTGATTGTCGATGACCTTGGTTACAGAGGTTGATTGTCGATGACCTTGGTTACAGAGGTTGATTGTCGATTACCTTGGTAACAAAGGTTGCTTGTCGATGAGTTGAGGTATTTTGTACAAAAATGTTCATGCAAATATATCGTACAACTGCACAAGTGGCCTCTACTGAAAACATATGAGTACTCCTAGAGTTAAGTATGAATATACATGGGGTTGCCGGGGAGTGTCCTCGGGCACTGAAAAAAATAGGACCGCAGTAACCCCATGCTTGACGTACAAGCTGGCTAAAATTGGGATCTTTTGCTGTAGCTTTTCTTTACTTCAGTCTCTTTTTTTCGTCTGCTACTCCCTCGGTGTGCCTCTTGTACACCATGTGGCGATATAGTTGAAATATTGCTGAAAACCATGTAAAAATCTATTTCACTTACTCACTTTGAGTAAGTGTACACAGTATTCAATGAAAGACACCCAATGTGTATTACATCATAGTGTAGCTATCGATGATGATAAAATGTCAATGATGCCATTGTTGAGGGTCCCATCTCAGTTAATGAAAATAAGATTTTAAACTTCAAAGGCTTTGCCACAACGCACCCCACATTTAACCAGCACCAGAGACGCTTGTCAACCATAACCGTGCGTAGCTGTCACATTCAAATGCTCCTTTTCGTGGAGTCTCAGTAATGATCTGATATGTCTTCCATGACTGCAAGTTGATATGTGTGACTTTCCAGTGCTACACCAGGGGCATTCTTAATCAAGTTGTTTTGTTCCATTTTGACATCACCCATTGATTCCTTGTTCATATTAATGTATAACTCCAGGCCACATCGTTCCTAAGCTGTGAAACTTTTTGGGCGATAATGCTATGAAGACTCTCCTTTGACCTGCAAAAAGCACTTGTTTGAACCCAGTCAACAACATTTTGAAAATTCGTGGTCACTGTTGGTAGACAAAGGTCCCCCTGTACACAATGTTGGTAAACTGGCAGACATAATGCATGCAGAATGGCGACAATCGCCTCTGAAACGTATCAGCAGTCTTACACACGATGCTGATATCAAACATCTTTGTAGATGCCCAAGGGACAAAAACAAACAGCAAGATTCGGCGCTATCTCGTCATGTGTCTTGACAACACCTAATTGCGTTTGCACAAAACAGTGTTGAAATTTCGCACGTACAGAAAATAAAGTGGATGTGAATACTTCTGTAGTTGTGAGTGGATGTGAATACTTCTGTAGTTGTGAGTGTATGTGGATACTCCTTTAGTTGTGAGTGGATGTGAATACTTCTCTAGTTGTGAATGGATGTGAATACTTATGTAGTTGTGAGTGTATGTGGATACTCCTTTAGTTGTAATAGTATGTGAATACTTCTGTAGGTGTGGGTGAATGTGAATACTTCTTTAGTTGTGAGTAGATGTGAATACTTTTTTAGTTGTGAGTAGTTGTGAATACTACTGTAGTTGTGAGTGGATGTGAATATTCTGTAGTTGTGAGTGGATGTGAATACTTCTGTAGTTGTGAGTGGATGTGAATACTTCTGTAGTTGTGAGTGGATGTGAATACTTCTGTAGTTGTGAGTGTATGTGGATACGTCTGTAGTTGTGAGTGTATGTGGATACTTCTGTAGTTGTGAGTGTATGTGAATACTTCTGTAGTTGTGAGTGTATGTGAATACTCCTGTAGTTGTGAGTGGATGTGAATACTACTGTAGTTGTGAGTGTATGTGAATACTTCTCTAGTTGTGAGTGTATGTGAATACTCCTGTAGTTGTGAGTGGATGTGAATACTTCTGTAGTTGTGAGTGTATGTGAATACTTCTGTAGTTGTGAGTGGATGTGAATACTTCTGTAGTTGTGAGTGTATGTGGATACTCCTGTAGTTGTGAGTCTAAATAGATACTCCAGTTGTTGTAATTGGTTGTAGAAAATGATGTTATTTGTAATTTAGTGGACATTACTAATCAGTGGTTCACTGTTTTAATAAATGCTAAACGCCAACGCTTCAATAAATGTTGCAAATTAATGCTTGGTTGGTGTTAATTCACTGTTTCATTTGATGCTAACAGTATGTGGATTAAGTGGATACCGACAGTTAGTGATTTAGTTGATGCTGAGAATCGGTGTTTTATCAGTTTCTAAGATTGATGCTGAGAGTCAGTTATCTCGTTCATGCTGACAGTCAGTGCTTCAGTAGATTCTTGAGATTCAGTTTTTCGGTTAATGCTGATAGTCAGTCCTTCAGCTGATGCTGAGAGTCAGTGCTTCAGTAGATTCGTGAGAGTCAGTGCTTCAGTTGATGTTGAGAGTCAGTGCTTCAGCTGATGCTGAGAGTCAGTGCTTCAGCTGATGCCGAGAGTCAGTGCTTCCGTCGATGTTGAGAGTCAGTGCTTCAGCTGATGCTGAGAGTCAGTGCCTCAGTTGATGCTGAGAGTCAGTGCTTCAGTTGATGCTGAGAGTCAGTGCTTCAGTTGATGTTGAGAGTAAGTGCTGTAGTTAATGCTGAGAGTCAGTGCTTCAGCTGATGCTGAGAGTCAGTTCTTCAGCTGATGCTGAGAGTCAGTGCTTCAGTTGAGGCGGAGAGTCAGTGCTTCAGTTGATGCTGAGAGACAGTGTTTCAGTTGAAGCTGAGAGTCAGTGCTTTAGTTGATGCTGAGAGTCAGTGCTTCAGTTGATGCTGATGCTGAGAGTGCTTCAGTTGATGCTGATAGTCAGTTCGTCAGTTGATGCTGAGAGTCAGTGCTTTAGTTGATGCTGAGAGTCAGTGCTTAAGTTGATGCTGAGAGTCAGTGCTTCAGTTGATGCTGAGAGTCAGTGCTTCAGCAGATTCGTGAGAGTCAGTGCTTCGGTTGATGCTGAGAGTCAGTGCTTCAGTTGATGCTGAGAGTCAGTGCTTAAGTTGATGCTGAGAGTCAGTGCTTCGGTTGATGCTGAGAGTCAGTGCTTAAGTTGATGCTGAGAGTCAGTGCTTCAGCAGATTTGTGAGAGTCAGTGCTTCGGTTGACGCTGAGAGTCAGTGCTTCAGCTGATACTGAGATTCAGTGCTAAAGTTGATGCTGAGAGTCAGTCTTGTGTCAGTCAATGCTTCAATACATGCTGAAGGTATTTTAATCTGAGAATTAAAAGTTAATGCAAAGAGTCAATGCTGTACTTATTGTTTTAGTTAGGTAATACCATTTGATGCTGAAGTCAAGTTTAACCTTCTCTCTTTTGATGTCAGACTTACTTATTCGTATTGTTTTCTTATTACGTGTATTTACAAGCCTGCAATTGTAAATAAACCATTCACCTTGTAATGTCTTTTGTTGTAAATTTGAATGTATCAAATATCTACTTTTCACATTAAAGTATGTAATGCGTATGCAATATACGCCAAGTCAAATTAAAAACGTCACAGTTTTATAAGAAATCCTGTATCATGTAAGCTAGTGTATCATATTACGGTAGTGACCAAAACTGGCACCAAGCACCTACGGTATTCGGCAATAACATTGACAGTTCAAATTGTAGTCCCAAGCACAACAATAAGATGTCGCCCAAGTTCCGTCGCGTGTGTGGCTACCATGTGCTTTGACAACTGCCAAATAACGCCTCCTTATTGACTGTGATGCCTGTGAACACATGGTTGGAAAAACGACGCTATTGTTCCTGCAAAATGTGACCAAGACCTTGCAGATTCTATGGTTGGTTCTGGAGAATGTGCAGACTTCTGCAAATAGCACCTCATACGTGTTCGATGGAATTAAGGTGGTAAGACCTTCACGGCCAGTCCATGACGTTGACTCCCGCAATCTGAAGGAACATTTATGTCAAAATAACTGTCTGCATAGGGAGGTCTGGCCTTGTCCAGTTGGAAGACCAAACCTGGACCATGGGCTACCAGAAATGGCAAAAGTTTTGGTGCTAAGAGTGATAGGAAGCTTGGAACGTGCATTGTCACAGAAAGCATCCCACAACATGGCACTTCCTCCTCCAAATCTGCCAACTTCTAGTACACAACACAAGGCGTAACGTTTATGATGCCACCTCCACACCCTCGTCCTACCATCAACAAATCAAAGTGTACATTGGGATTCATCACTAGCACCGACTTGAATCTACATTATCTAACTACATCGTAAAAGTGTTGATGTGCCAACACCTGACGTTGATGTCTATGTAATTGCGACCTCAGCTACGGACGTTCCTGTGAGCAACATGCCGATAGCACGTCCACTAAGGCGTGGCATGACACCTGGTTGTTAAGATGTTCGTTTTAATGTGTTTTGCGTTCTTTTGTCAAATAAATGTATGGTTGAAAATATGTGCAGTATTATGGTCACGTAACCAGTTGCACAAGAAAAAACACTTGTGCCCGTAGTGTTTTGCACTTGATTTTGGTTAATTCCCCTAGACAAAAACGGGCGTGTTCTGAAGTCTATATGTGTCCATTACTGTTCAAATACACAATACGAACTGGTTAAAAAAATTAAATTTAGAGAATGTGAAGTTTTTATTATAATCAGTGTATGTTTTACTTACAGTGAAGCAAAAAAGCATGGTTTAAAAATTAATCAAGTACCTGCATTTTCTTTGACCGATCGACTTTTATGAACTGGCACATAGAATGTTTCAAAGATTTCAATACCACATGAATTTTGAAGTAAAAAGGAAGGACAACAATACAAACACAGCCAAGAGTACCATGGTATAATCTGGTTTGTTTGACGATGGTACAAATTTATATCAAGATGTCATTTCATTAAACAAACTTTTCGATTTTCAGTTTTCTTGCACAAACGTTACTGTCACTACCATGTACACATCTTGTTCATGGAACTAAAGAATAATGTCTTGCAAATATTGAATTTGCGTCAGTATCTCTTTGCACACTAATAACTAAATCAAGACGCCTTATCTTCTTTGGATAAATTGTCTAATTTAATTCTGGGGAATCCTGTTCCATTACTCATGCAAAGCAGCAGTCGATTCATAGAAAATTTGAATAGGTTGGCCTCTCTGTTGAACACAGCGACCTAAAATGGGATGGGATGGAGATCTAGCCCCCGTTTCTCAAAGCGATCTTAGGCTAAATTAATTGTAAGGGATTTTTGAAACAATGCTCTTATGGAATTGTTTCTGATTATAGGCTTACGACTATTGTAGTGCAGAAATCGATTTAAAAATAGTGCCGATTGGCACCAATTTTTAAAGCGATTTCTGAGCTACGACAATCGTAAGCTAATTTTATACTATAGCACTTACGATAAACTTAACCTAAGATCGCTTTGAGGAACGGGGCCCTAGACTCTGAACGGGCCCTGGAATTATTTGAACAGCATTATGTGCTTGAGTCCTCTAAATTACAAAATTCCAGCTAATAATCTCCATGATTTAGCCACAAACTTACCAAGGCCATTCATATACGCCGACACAAACCACTGCTCAACAGAGATGGAGGCAACCTCATTCTCACTATATCCAATAAACTCATCAAGTAGTTAACAATCTACCAATCGCCCCTATACCTAATCACCTGTGTTTATCGATCCTTACTAAACCCCAGATTTCCAAACTATTCAATGCTAAATTTTGCCTTAATATAACCTTAATATATCACACAGTTACTGCTAGCACCCCTTATGTACACTACCTCTTTTGTATAAATTACATACTCCTCATTCTTGCTTGAGAAGTTATACAAAACGTTGCCTCATCACGCTGTAAAGCAGCTGTCATCCATAAAGATTCTTGTTTTTAATACATCCACTAGTTTTCAACATGCCAATCAAACAGGTGATAACTATGGTGTACTATAGTTGCCATCGCGTAGCGTGTACAAACGCCGCGTATAATAGGCGACGTCGTGGGCGACGTTGCTCTTGATCATTGAAAACTTTTAATAGCGACGGCAATACAAACACGACGTCGACCCCGACGTCCCCCTCGACGTCGCGTTTACAAACACAACGTCGCCCCCGACGTCGCGTTTACAAACACGACGTCGCCCCCGACGTCGCCATCGCCTCCGACGGGCGTCGCCCACGACGGACGTCGCGTTTGTATTTTCATATACACGCATGCGCGATGTATCTTGCACATGCCTGTTGTAAATTTGGAACAGTCGCCCTTATTTTTAACGCCTGTTTATTTTCTTTAGATACAGTAATAAACTGACTTTATACGATAGATACATTTACATATTATTAACTTCAGTAAAGTTTATTTTTGCTTAAGTTTTTTAAAAAGTTTTGAACATAATTTTTGAGAAACGTAAGGAATATGACTAACACATTGTGACAATAATCATACATGTACTTTTATCTAATGTAGTTCTCGCCCGAAACCTT
>JAULCD010278614.1:0-10118 GCA_032361085.1 Calliostoma canaliculatum | reverse complement strand
GTAATTGCATTATGTTATAGTTTAAGTTGTAGTTGTGTACAATCAAAGGTTTTATAATTTCAAGAAAAGAGAGGAAAGAGAAAGGCGATTACGCTACTATAGTTTGTTTCCTTTCTGATTCCGGGTTTTTGTCTCAACCCTCATTCTGGGTTTTCCACCTGACTAAACTGTGCCGTGTTAAGAGAGTGTTGTTGTCTTACTGGCGCAGGAGGAAATCTTGTAGCAATCGTATGGAGGCTTATTTCCCTCCGCACGGCATGTCTGAAAATCTTTCAAAACGTCCCCTTACCTGACAAAGGGACAAGGACACATCAAGAAACGTCGTGCTTTATGTACAAGAAGTTGCAATCCATTTTTTTGTGTTATAACTACACCAACTTCTAAATGCTTCTCAAAAGTAGAAGTTTATTACCACTTTAGAAATATTACATTCATTAGCAGCAAAAAATTTAAGTTTTCCGTTATTTTATTGAACTTTGAAAGTCAAAGTAAAAAGTGAACTAGTAAGTTTGACAATGTAAACATAATAAATTTGAATTTTTTTATTTTTCGGCAACTCAGATGCAAATATCAGCATAACACATATAAATTTGGCCACGGGTACAGTTTAAGTGGTGTTTACCCCAAAAAGTTAAAGAATTGTAAGTATTTTACGTTTGGTGCAAAAATTAACACAATATGTTTTGAATGATGCCAAAGTAAAGCTACTTTCTAATGATCCCTTTGAATTATGTTAAGGCAGACCTGCAATTGACTTTTACATGTTAACATAGCTTGGCCTTTGCAATAGACACCAAAATCGACCACAAAAAGTAAATCATCAGTATTATTATTCAACACTTCAGCAAGACAATTAACTTTAGTGTTGAATAAAGTAAATGTTGCCTTGTGGGACACCCTTTCGCTGGTCATAAAAGTAGGAAGGCTCCAGCCTATATGTGGCCGAGTGTATTTTATGTGTTTTAAATATTTTATGTTTGTATATAGTTTAGTTAGTTAAGTTTTAATATTTAGTTTACTTTAGTGACTACAAGCCTGAAAGCTCATTCAAGTAACTAGTTAAGTAACAGATTGTTCAGCACAGCTCCAGTGTAGCCACCTGGGCTTGCGTAATTAACTCTATATAAAAGCACTCCAAGCACCTAATCAAATATCATTTACTTATTGCACAAGTCCTAAAATATTTCTATACTCTAGCTTTCCCTTTCAGCTCTCTCTATTGTTCTGATATAGGTAAAAGGAGTTG
This sequence comes from Calliostoma canaliculatum, assembly GCA_032361085.1. Taxonomy (NCBI): domain Eukaryota; kingdom Metazoa; phylum Mollusca; class Gastropoda; order Trochida; family Calliostomatidae; genus Calliostoma; species Calliostoma canaliculatum. The sequence continues at coordinate 8,872 of JAULCD010278614.1, read as the reverse complement.
AATTTAGTTATCGTTGGCAGTATTATAGGATATGTTTGTAGTCACCATGTGAGATTTCTGTTAAACATTTGTGTTTCTTTTGGACATAGGTCGCTGCCGATATTGGACTTAGATTCAAAGGAACACACACATACACACAGCAGGTTGTTTCTTGGCAAACGCATCTCTTATGAAATATTTTATAATTATAATTTTTGTTAAAGTTTAGGGTGCCGTTTTCCAAAGCTATGGTGATGTTATGACTTATTAAACCACATCACTGGATCCTAATCTATGTTGATGAACCGATGTACTTTACAGTTGCGGTTTTTATAAATTATTTAGCGAATTTTCATTTGCTTGATAAAACTTCCAATGGAAGTCTCATCAATCCAATGGAAATTTCCCGAATATTTTGTTTCTAGGGTTACTACCTTGAAAAATGTTAGTGGGATATTTGTCCACCAAGTACACAGACTAAGTGTGTATTGAGCTTTTGCACGGTAATAAGCTCTTAACATTGTAAGACATTTGTTAAACACTTCATAGACTTTCCACCATAAATGTTCCGTGCGTCATATCAATGCAGGTTATCGGCGATACTACTGATTAGAAATAACAGTGAATTCATTAACGGAGAGGAACAAATGCGTAGGTCTCTACCAGTGTCTAAAGATTCGTCTTCGTCGACGGTTAGACCACTTAAATAGTTTGGCCAAAATGTTTATTTATTTTTTCGCAATTAAAATATGCGTTCTAGTGTCTAGATTAACAGGTTCAGAAGTAACGGGTATGTTTGAAAATACAGTATCCAAAGTGAAACCGTTCAAGACCTTTAGTCCGTTTGGCCTCAACATGTGCTTGGAGCAGTGTATGAGAAGACCAATGTGCCAGGCTGTACAGTACCACACCCGACATCTGACCTGTGACCTTCTGGGCGGTAAATCCTCACTGGTGGAGAACAAGAAGGATATGGTACTAGTTGATATTTCATCATGGCACGAGGTAAGGACAAGCTGACAGTTATTTTATAACCCTTTTTGTTATTATCATTATTATCATTATTATTATTGATAGTAGTAGTAGTAGTAGTAGTAGTAGTAGTAGTAGTAGTAGTACTAGTAGTAGTAGTAGTAGCACTACTACTACTACTACTACTACTTCTGCTACCACAAGTAGTAGTTTTTATTAAAAATAAAGTGCAACAAATAAAGTTCGGGTGGCCCTGGCACAATCAGACTGGATAATGTCATCATCAGCACAGGTACCCCTGTCCCATTTACATGCAGCCTATTACTCAGATTGACAGAAGAGCTGTGGTTCCAGTGGGGAATCTGGATACACTCCTGATCTGTGTCAAAAGATAATTATAAGAAGGCACCCAACCAAGGGCACCGAGAACAACAGGAAGATGCACAACTCTGTACCTAGGGTGCAAATGGGGTCGTTTAAAAGCGAGGTGCAAATGGGGTCGTTTAAAAGCGAGGTCTGCATATTTGGTGAATAATTCCTGAATCTTGTCAATCACATTGGTGTTGAAAGGGACTAACATTTCTGTAACTAAACCACTGCCTCTAATTTTACTGCCCCTTCCTCTTGCCAAGTTTCAAGTGAAGAACACTGCATTTTTTCAGTACCAAATTTCATGCCAATATCATTTAAGAACGATTCGATAAAAAGTTGAGGTTTTTTAGGTTGACTCTCCTTTGACAAAAAGTTCAACGTCATTCATGTAAAGGAAACGGGTAGGATGTGTCGGGGTTCTGTGCTGAGGAGGCCCCGGATGATTATCCTCTTTCTTGTTAATAATACAATTCAACATGTTTTAATCACTTGTAATATCCCCCTTTTAATTAGAATGGACTAGGAAGTCTTAGTTTCACTTTTGAGTACATTAAAGACTTGATTAAAACTAGTAGTCAATCAGGAACCCCAATGCATTAAAGCGACGACAGAATACATTCATGGGGGACGAAGTCATATGACTTTTTGTATTTAATCCAGCACATTGTGAGGTTGTGGTGGTACGTTTCCGTCTCTTCCTATCCTTGCATCCCAATATAATCCTTTCTAGTTCCCTTGTATCATTGTAGAGCAGAACGATGACAGTATCTGTGCTAGACACTCTATAAAAAGCTCGTATTGGATGTTTAAACATGTGATAGGGTGGAAAGTTTAGGGGGCAGTAACACCATCTGTCTTTGGAAGTAGTGTCATGCGACTTTACAAAAACAAGGTGAAATGTGTCCCGTATTTGCTATCATATGACAACAATTAACTGACTGATATTTGACACAGGGGAAAAGTTAACAATACCGGTTTAGTATACCATCAATTCAAGTGTTTGACTTGGTCTTTACAGGTTTTAGACAGTCAGCTGTAATAAAAAAAGGAGATGCAAGTCTGTCATGCATATGTGCACTATACTCCTACAGCCACGTGGAGACAATAACTATTTCCAAAACTTTTCATTAGAGTCCATTCGAGGTTCATTGTAATTGCTCATAGCCTGTCTGTAAAATTGTATTTGGCTATTTTTGTTTTACTTATTTGGTTTGATAAATATATTATTCTTTTCCCATTTGTATTTCAGCCCAAACCATTTGTTGTTATCATTATTATTAGTAGTAGTAGAAGTAGTAGTAGTTGTTGTTGTTGTACTACTACTACTACTACTACTACTACTACTACTACTACTACTACTACTACTACTACTACTACTACTACTACTACTACGACCATTACTAATCTTTGTGAATCTTCTATAATCTCAAGAAACACGTATCTTTAACACAAACTACCCGCTTGACCAAAGTCAAAAATGATATAATTTCCTTGGCAAAAATTGCAACTTTATTTTTGTATGTCTTCGTTAGATAAAATATAAAACTGTTTATTAACAAGATAGGCATTTGCATTGTTTTGTCACTTAACAAAATGAAAATAGGATCATCTTACGCAACAGTTAAAGGGACTAATTCAAACAATGAAATGTTCTCAATCATTATTCTCTTCAAAAGATAAAACTACTTAATAGTTTTAAACCTGAACATTTGCCAACAACGTTGGTTTTGTTATTTTATTTGTAATGGGTTGTTTAAAAATACTTTGTAAATAGTGTTCTTTAGGTTGACATGTTGGTTATATTTTATACATATTGACTACGCAAAATGTTCCTGTTACGTGCATAACTGGGATAATGTGCATTCAATAAGAGTACTTAATATTTAACTGAAAAGCAAATAAATAAAATAGTATTCATAACACTACGCAAATTAAATGTAAACCTTAGGATCCACAGGAATGCTTGCAAACTTGATTTATTATTATTTATATCACATGTGTACTGGCACAAAAACAACTTAGATGTACAGTAGCTGTTGTTTTGGTTAAACCACACATAATTTGTGTATATTTAATATATTTTTCGTATGAACAATCCAGATACTTTATAAATGTGGTATCTACACCAAAATGTCGCACAAACTAGCCACTAGTCACCGCGACCTTTGCTATCCTTACTGTCACCACCACCACCACTAGTGTTGCAACCCCGTTTGCCACCACCGTCACTACCAACGCTAAAGTTACCATTAATCTCCCAACCAAAACCACCAATACTTATGCTATCTCTATTTCCCCCAAGAACCCACCTTCACTACGTTTTCTACACCTACTTTTCCCACCACAACTACCGTTGCTTTATCTATTTGCACCATCACCACAGCCACCGCCATCACTGTGATCATTGCGTTTGCTTCCCCTACTTTCACCACCCACCGCTACCCTTTATTCTGACCAGTGACTACTAGTGTTGTTATACCTACTTTCCCCACCCCCACTACTGTACAGCTTCCTCTAGTTTAACTACCACGACCATGATCACCAATACAACCATGACCACCAGCACCACCACCACTAAAGTTGCTACCCATTTTGTCACCACACCACTCTGTAACCACATCACTCTGTCACCACGACAACGGTTGCTCCCTCCACATTCACCACTTCCACTACAACTGTTGCCACACTTACTACAACCGTCATCACAAATATTTCCTGTCTCAACATTCTTTTTTTGGTTATCTTGCGGAAACAATATTTATTGCAGGAGGAAGGCAGGTATTACCAGTGTGGTTATATGATGCATTTATACATGCGAGGTCTTCCGGTACCAGCGAACCATGTCCTCGCCACATGTTTAAACGTTTCTAACACACACAAAATAGATACTGGAACCCCATATCCTCTAGTCTGTACCAGCAAGTACTAAAGTTGCTCCTTCCATTAATACTTCGTACGAATCTTATCTAGGGACCTTGGTGTTAATCTAAAATAGTTATATGTACAGTGAGGACATGGTTAAATGCGGTAAAAAGTAACACTCGTGGTTTGTAGGTACCAGCTGACACTAGCATGTTTCACTGTATTACCCAAAGATATTAGTGATGCAGATGCTTTCTTACAATATACTTACTGCCAAGGGATAACTGATTTTCTTTAAAACGCCGTTAAATCCCGACTCACTCACTCATTGACTCATCATTTACGTATTGTGTTACAGTGATCACCTCATGGTTTCCACTATTTAACCAAATGTACTACTTATGTTTTCAAGTGATTTTGAGTGGAAGCTTTAACTAAGATATTATCTCCAAACATAATGTACAGATACAATACAGATATGTCAACAGAATATGGTTTATTAACATTTTGGAGATGCGTTACCAGATACTGAAAACTAAAATTACGTAAATTGTAACATCAATCAATAAAGACTAAGGGTTTTGCAACGACACGCAACTAGCATACCTATTGCAGATTCGCATTATGTGTATCTGGTTATTCAAATCCAACTGTTTGTATATATATTCAGCAAAAGGATGGATACCAGGCGAAAGTAATATTTGCAGTAGTTTAAATCTAGTTTTATTTGAGTAGATATGTAGATAAGTACATCACACAGTTGATAGAGTCGATAAGTTGACATTAGTTATTTCATTATCTCAAATTTGCGGAATAGGGCTGGATTTAGATTGAAGGAAATATATGTATTTACGTCATAACAAACAAGAAACCTAAAGTGGGAGAGGACTAATGGAAATGACAATACTAATACTAAGAACCCATTCAAATAGATACTAAGGGGCATTAATAAAGCACCACCCATTTTGGGGTGATATTATAAGTACAAACACATGAAACATGGAACAGGTCCGAGGTTTTGTGTATGGGATTCCTAGATAGCTTTGTAAAACGGGTCCCAGGTTTTGTGTATGATATTTGTTAAGTGTTAATTCCCAAACAAAAACAAAATGTTAATTCAAAAATCTGTACTCAACAGATTTAACTGTGAAACCAACAAACAACAAAGAAATAGTATGCAATCAACAAATGTATTACAACATTCACTAGGTTTACAAATAAATACAAACGAATGCATATAAATTACACTGGCACTTCAAAATAAAGTGGTGCGACAATATAAAATAGCAGTACAAAGTGATATGACAATGGTATGATAATATATAAATACAGAGTAAGTGATCACGAAATATATTCACACAGTAACTACTGTTGTCAAATATAGTCAACATTCCAGGCACAGGACTATTAAACACGAGTGTAGCAAGTTTCAACAAGTTCATAACTGAAGTATTGTTTGAAGTTTTCTCACAATCTGTAGTCTGAATATAATGTAACAAAACCAGTGGTTAATTACGTGGATTGACGAATGTCATGCTGGTTTAATGCAAGCAAATAAAAAAGCAAATCATTTTTGTGAACTTAACAAAAAAATCAAAACAAACCAAACCAAATGCAACCAAGGACCTTCACAAGTGCAGGCCTCCGTTCATCAAAGCGATCTTAGTGTCAAGAACATCGTAAGTGATTTTTGAACCAATGTTCTGTGGATTTTCTTTTATCATAGGCGTACTAGTGTCGTTGCGCATTACTCGATCTTGAACCATTGCCGACAGTCGTAAGCTAATGCTATATTTTATTACTTTCATTTAAATTATACAAAGATAGCTTTAAGGAACGGGGCCCAAAATACATGAAACACTATTTCTCCGTGAAAATGACATTTCATGAGTTCACTGTATTTGGCACTTGACAGTAGCATGCAAGTAACATTACATGTTTAAATATACTTCAATTCGGTTAAACAATGTGATGTGGAACACGGCAACGTTAAGAATGTTTGCGGAAAGAGTAAGCATGTCCTGCTTGAAGGTAGCACCTGCTATTGGCTACAGTTTGACTACGAGTTTTGAGACATTTAACAGTCGTGATATGGGACAGCACTGTGCAGCATGTTGATGATGTTAATTCTTTTGTTTGCCATTTAATTTCCTTAAGCTCAGATGCCCGGTACATTATGGCATACCGGGTCCCGTTCCTCAAAGCATTCTTAGTATTAATTTGACTACGAGTTTGACATTTAACAGTCGTGATATGAGACAGTACTATGCAGCATGTTATGAGTGTTAATTCTTGTATTTACCACACAAGTTCTGTCGGGTTAAAGGTCAGGTACACTATGGCATACCGGGCCCCGTTCCGCACAGCGATCTTAGGTTAAGTTGATCATAAGTGATTTTTAAAAAAAATGTCCTTCGGAATTGTTTGTTATTATAGGCTTCTGACTACCCGTTCCTAAGCGATCTCTGAGCTACGACAGTCATAAGTCAATATTATATTTTAGCACTTATGTTCAACTTAGCCTACGATCGACTTAAGGAAATAGGGCCCTGGCATGGTATCGTGGTATTCTATTTCCGGCACATGTTGAGCAATGCAAGATCACGTCAGACGCTGTTCTTCATATTTTTAAAAAAGTGAGATTGTTAAACAGGGCACCAGAGTTGACAAGGTCATACTGACAAAATATAAGGTTATTCTAACTCAACTGTTTTGAATATCTCTTCAGCAAAAATGATCGATACCAGACGATGGTAATCTTTTCAGTTGTGTAAATCGAGTTTAGTTTAAGTTGACATATAAATAAGCTCATCACACAGTTGATTAAGAAGATAACTTGACATGAGTTATCCAAAGTCATCTCAAATTTGAGGAATAATGCTGGATTCATATTGAAGGAAATATATGTATTTACGTCATAACAAAAAAGAAACCTAAAGTAGTAGAGGACTAATGGGAATGACAATAATAATAATACTAAGAACCGATTCAAATATATACAAAAGGGCATTGATAAAGCACCACCCTCTTTGCGGTGATATTACAAGTACAAACACATGAAACATGGAACGTGCCCCAGGATTTATGAATACAGTTCCTCCATAGCTCTGAGGATTGGGACCCATGTTTTGTGTATGATATTCCTCGATAGCTTTGTGGAACGGGCCCCTGGTTTTGTGTAGGAGATTCCTCGATAGCTTTGTGGAACGGGCCCCTGGTTTTGTGTATGAGATTCCTCGATAGCTTCGTGGAACGGGCCCCTGGTTTTGTGTATGAGATTGCTCGATAGCTTCGTGGGACGGGCTCCTGGTTTTGTGTATGAGATTTCTCGATAGTTTCGTGGAACGGGCCCCTGGTTTTGTGTATGAGATTCCTCGATAGCTTCGTGGAACGAGCCCCTGGTTTGTGTATGAGATTCCTCGATAGTTTTGTGGATCAGGACCAAGATTGTGTGTATGGGTAACCTCGATAGCTTTGTGGAAAGGGTGCATGGGATTCTTTGATATGCTCAATAAATTGGCCAACCTGTTTCAGCTGGCAGTAAACACAGGAAATTGAGACCATTTAATGGAGCACATCCAAGCACCTTGCTCTTAATTTGAGCACACTTCAGTGTAAGTTCCCCATTCCTGACTGGATAACGCTACCTCTCAGGAGGTAAATATTACACTATATCTGATATTGGGTTATAAAGACTGTACTCTGCATACGGATGTGATTCTATTCAATAATATGTGAATTACCCCAATCAGGCAAAGTGAATGGTCTTGAACATCGTAAATCTTGAAATTCAAGTTAGACTTGAAACCTAATGTTCACAAGTGAAGTGGAGTGATCTACATTGTTAAACTGAGGTCTAAAACGTCGCTTAGGCAATCACAAAGAGCATCTTGTGAGTCAGCAGTTTGGAGGGTGCAGTAGTCAGTAGGGATTCGAATTACGTTCAGATTAAGGTTACAGCTTCTTTCCCTTGACCTTAGTAATAAAGCGATCATAAAAATGTCTGTAACTCTGAAGCATAATAAGCATAATGGAGACTGCAGGTCTCTATACGAGTTTACGTAATGCCCCAAGGTGTGTTTCAAAAGTAGACCACTTGGGTCCATTTTGTCGACTTTTTTTAAAATGGTGTTAAACTCTTAGTAACTTACTCACTCACTCACTCACTTAATTATGAACATGTTTTTTTCTGTTTGAAGATTGAAGAACTATCTGTGTGTTATAAAACCTACTTGTCTCGTACGTTAGTCAGAATTAGTCTATATGACTTTAACAAGACTGTTGTATCTATTTGCTGAATGTTGCAATATATTTCATTCCCCCTTTCTCTCTATCCCTTACTTTCATGTTCACCCTATAAGCAATGACAACTTTATCAGATGTTCATGTAAACTAGTGTCCAAAGGAAACGATACCACCTGTTTGCAACGACATAAAAGAAAAACTAAACAATGCATAAGTTTAGGATTGGTGTTATGCTTTTGGGAAATCTTTTCACAACATATGTACAAAAATTTAATTTCAATAAAATCTGTACAACCAATATGACAAGCCTTTAAAGATGGGTAGGTTCGAAAAATGAACATTTCGTTGGAGCACTGATCACAGACATAACGGGAAATGTCACACCACACGTCTCAAAGTCAAGTCAGTAGCGGGTATGTCCACCGTGAGCATCAATACATGC
>JAULCD010278503.1:0-10119 GCA_032361085.1 Calliostoma canaliculatum | reverse complement strand
ATATACTTTCTGGGCATAGAAAGGTATCAGTCAGAAATTGCGGTTTGACCCTTAACTTCTTTTGAGTAGTATAGTTCTAAGACACTTTAAATGTCTGTTGAAAACCTTTTCTTTAACAATATTTCATTAAGATGGTTGATCAGGTGGAGTGATGGTTGGTCTCCAGGACATGTTACCAGTTTTTGCAATTTTCACAGGCCTATACCAGGTTTGCCAACATACAGTTGTATGTGTCGCTATTAGATTTGAAAAGGACAATAGTTTCAGATTAATGCTGTAAGTTATCATGAATGACAAGTGAAATGCGGACTGAATTTGGTAAAATTATGCAAAATGTACATTTAAGTTTCTCGATAATGTATCCAACCTACCTTATGTAAGGTCACGACTTCTTGCTCACGGCGAGGTCATGGACTAGCGTAATATTTAACAAAGTGCAACTAAAAATCATGCGACATTACATACACCAAGTTTATTGCGCAACAAAGTTGAGAGACTGATGAAATTAGAAAAGGGAGGTCTGTAAAAATACAGTTATAGAATGCAGAATTCTCATTGTTCCCCATTCGTGAAAAGTCTATGAAACAAGGACCTTTAAGTCAGTCCCATAAGGAGTGAGTTAACGTTAAAGACACATACACCTTATTTCCACAAAGCTTTAATGTCAAGACTTCTGAATTTTCGTCTTAAAGCTCTTATTCCCCCCGTTTCCAAAACCAATCATTAGGTTAATTTGATCGTAAATGCTTTAATATAACATTCGCTTACGACAGTCTTAGCTCAAAGATCGCTTTGGAACCGGTGGTGTCATTTGGGACCGGTTCTAAATCAACCTTTGCTCTTCGACAGTGGTGTGCCTATCTTAAGAAACACCGCATGATATGGTTTCCAAAACAGTTACGATCACTATGACACCAAAATAGTTTCGAGGAACGGGGGCCAGAGCGCCAACATTATGATTAAGACTTTCCGAGTTGTGGAACGGGACAGCTCCTTGTGGTTAAGTTAGTTTAAATAAAATTACCATTAGATAACTTACGTTTTGTACAACGGGGTCCGTTGTCAAGATTCCTGGGACCGATAGATGTGGTCGCGGTTCGCTGTGAACGCGCTTACCATTGGCCTTGAAGTCTGACGTTTCCGATATTTACGAATGCTCACTTACGATAGCATCGTGTAACGAGATCAAGGTTCCTGGGACTGTATGAGATGGTCGCTGTTCGCTGTGAACTCATCGCTTATGGAGTCTTAGTTTGTAGTTTATGCATTAGTAAAGTCCTGATACTTTGAAAATTATTGCATTTTCTGTTGATGCAGAACCAGTGCCACTCCATGCACTTGCAATAATTAATTTGTATTACCTTTGACGACTATACCAATCTTCTGGTCACTGATATCATGATCAGCATTTATAAACATTTTAAAATGGCGCTTCACTCACGTCATACCATGCAAATCATCATTAACACAGGTCCCATTTCTATCCTGAAATTAGAAATATTCATTTGGTTGAACAGATTGCTGCCAATTTGTAAATTAACAATTTCATTTTTAATACCCGTTAACCAATTGTGGTTAAATTACAATATAAATATCACATGCAGATCAGTAAGAGTTTAGACGGTAAAACATGCCAAGTAAACGGTAGAAAATACCAAGCTTAGTGTTGACCAGATGTGCCCAACGTTCTCCATGTGTAATCCTCATTTAATCGAACTCTTGGCCAAAATACAAAGACAATTAATTCAATCTAGTTGGATATGTCACTTTACACTAAAACTCGTTTCTTGTGAAACTAGCATAGCTAAACTGATTAAGGCGTTAGGATGCTTTGTTGGCAATTTGGTACCCGCCAGGGTGTGCGTGCGAATCTCGCAAAAAGAAAGTCATTTTTGCAGATAACACTAATTGGCATAGTTCTAGACTTACTATTAGTTCAGATCACACCAAGCAAATTCACATGCCCCATCCAAGGAACTGGAGTGGTAAGGATTAGTTGAATTCCATAGACTTTCAGTCACCTTTAAAAAACTATACCGGAAAACAGACATGGGATAAAACTAGGGTAATTAACATGTAAAAACATTGCAAATTAACATTGCTTTTTCAATATCTAGTGCATTAAAACGACTGAAATCACGTTTGCTGTTACGGAAATTGGATAACTGAATAAAGTTATAGATAAAACGTTTAAAGACATTTCATTTTATAACAGATCCTTGTAATGTTATGCAGAAATACCTGCTTGACTGGTACAAAATGGTTCCAAAACGCCACAACGTACAAGGTGTTATGTGTTCTCATATATATAAATATATGAAAGATGTAAAGATTAAAATTGGAAATTATGCAAGGCTCAGGGTTGTGCAAACTATATGGAACCGAAAAAATGAGGTACATTTTCTGTGCATTGGGAAAATTAACATTGAAAAATGTCAACAGGTAGATTTAAATAGTAAGGTTAACGAAATACATAAAGTTAATACAAACATACTTCTGAATACAGTTCATGGCAATATAACAACTAATGGGAAATGCAATTTATATTAGTATTTATACAATACCAATTTCAGCGTGCTGGCAAGTGAACGTTGAGTGGACACTTCATACAAGACACTTGGTCGTCTATAAAAACGAAACTACTGCATGTTTAACTTTTACCGTGCGTCTCCCAGAAATATCCGGGTCAGGCTACTAGCCTGACCAGTATATTTCCTTGAGCCGTATGAACAGACAGTGCCTCACCCACCATCACAGCCTAGTTGGAATAGGTAAAATCCTGGGAAAAAAATCCAGACACGCTACTCAAAATCTAGATAATTAAAAACTATGCCGCACGGTAAGGGTTAAGTTCTCACGGCGGAAAGGTTTATCGCAGGAGCCTGCACATATGTAGCTGTGATGCAATATATTTTCTATACAGGCTTTCCTTTTGCACTACACATGTCTGCTGCGAGAGAACTAAACATGTAAACCTAGTTTTACAAATAGACCAAATAAATCTGGTTTTGCAAAAATGTCTAGAACTAGAATATGAAACAGTATGCAACAGTCCTCTACCAGATGCATTATCCATTTACACATAGTTAGGCTATTCGTGTTGACCGTCAGTTTGGGCTAAATCGGCATGTTCCGAATAAATCAAACCATACCTTTACAAATAGTACACGGCAACATTACTTAGGCCATCAGTAAAACAAGTCAAGTTGGTAATGTGCATCTGTTTGTCTTGACGTCATCCTTCAGTTTGTTGTGGATCCACTTTAACATAAATCTATTTGCAGCTGTTGGTTTGCAACAGGACAACGGTTTCAGATCAGTGCTATATCGGGTCAAATGGCGAGTCATTCAAACTAAATTAGTCACCGATGGAGTTAAATTTGCAATTTACCGACCGTATCATTCTGACGTTGAAAACTTTTGTTGGTTCTGTCCAAGTTGACTTGCCTACCTTTGTTACTTATGTTAGTTGGGGTCTATAAGGATGAAGTATTTTGAATAGCAGCTTTTGTAATTCTTAAATCGACGTGTCGGGGCTGTACGAAGGGGCAGGTAATACCCCGGAAACGAGTTTACAATTGTAATCAATAATATCTCATCTTGTGCCTTTCGGTTGTGGCAGTTTCTAACAATCCTACAGATCACCCTACGAATATTTCTATGTCAAATTGTAACGTTCGGTGGTTAACAGCTGTATAAATTTCATGAGATTAAAGTTATTTATAAAACACATCTTTTGCTAGACCACCCCGTACCTTCAGCATTTTATAAATGAACAGACACGTAAGAACGTGACAACTATTTCTGTAAGTAAATGTAGGTAGGACGGGTACATCAGTTGAGTCTTTTAAGCGTTAAGTAACCTATCCTGTGGTTATTGGTTTAAAGTAGCATTTTAAAACAAAGTCACAGGGCATTTTATAGATTATTTAGGCAAGGATTTGCACAGTAAAACATGTTGAGCTTGAACTCCCAATGTTAAAGGGTTTATCTTTGGAAATACATGCTATATTTCACACCGATTACTTTAAAATCAACTTTATATCTAAAAAAAGCCTTAAAACTGAATTTTTAAAAAAGACAGACTCGCCCATTTCATACCTAGCAAATCATCATTAACACATGTCCGTTCTTACCAAACAGCTGCCTGTAAAAAGGGTTTGACATCCTACGAGGTAGATCCAGTATTGACGACCTTCAGAAAACGGAACAAAAGAGGAAAGCAGACACGCAAACCATATACAGGGTAGCAGAAATTGCAGGTAAAATACAGACATTACAAAAGAATGCATATAAAAGTGGGGGTAGACAAGTTTCAAAACAAATTCATTTAAAGCAATAACATCTCGTTCACAATGACACCAGGGAACATACCACTGGACGGCTTCGAAGAGGTTGAATCAGACATCGGGGAAACGTCATATCCATAATGGTTGGAAAGTGAAGAAGTTTTACCTTTCCGTTATTTTTCAGAAGTTGCAGACCATTGCTAAAGTAGCGTGGTTATGGAAGTATTTTTTAAAAATATACACGAGTAATGTTCAAACTACATTTTCATAAAAGCATAAAAAAAGCTAACATTAAGCTGTAATTTGCATTAAAATTAGACGTTTAGACCGATTAAAACATGAAATACGAAACATGAAGTCTGCTCATTTCCGATCAAGCAGATCATGAACCTGTATGTTACGAGATTGAGGCGGCGGGGTGAGACTCTGGGTCGAGCAGGCTTCGGAAGGAAGAGACATCAGGATCAATTTTGCTTTTGGCGAGGGGAGACGCATCGGGGTCGAGGACGCAGTGGTGGAACAGACGCATCGAGGAAGCCGGGGTGAAGGGATCGGACGCATCATTGTCGAGGAAGCGGGTGGCGGGAGGCGCTTTAGGGTCGCGGTTCAACATTTTATATTTATCTGTAATCATCTTTTGCCATGCATAGTTGTGTGAAACTTTCCCTGGCTTACATGTAGTTATTTGAAAATGTAAAATATAGACTTGCGTATACATGTAATAAACGGATCTTTACACATTTGGCAATCAAATAAGAATACAAGTATATATAAATGTCATCTTTGCTTAAAGTCCATTTAAATATCTTATTTTAAGGGAAAAAATAAAACGTTCAAAGTCAAGCGCCAAAAGCAATTTAGTTTTTAAAATCGGAATTAGGTTTCTTTAATTTGAGAAACAGTCGCATGCTTCTCAGTTGCACTATAATAGGATTTGAAAAAGGACAATGGTTTCAGATTAATGCTGTAAGGTATCATGAATGACGAGTAAAATGCTGAATGTGCATATTTTTACCCAATTCGATGTAAGATTACATTTACCCTTCATGTATCCAACACCATGAACCTACCTTATGCAAGGTTACGACAGTTTCTGCACACGGGAAGGTTGTGGACTATGTAACGAAGTGAAACTAATGAAAACTACTTATTACTTATTTAAGCCAAGTCTGCACACTAAATTAGGACACAGTAGTGAAATGGGAAAAGAAAAATGTTTAAAATGTCCTTTGTTATAGAATGTAGAATTATTTTATTGCTCTAAATTGGTGGTCAACTACACAGGAATCTATACAATAAATGAGACATCAGTCAGTCCCTATGGGACAGAGTTAAAGACTAAGACCCTAAGTTGTAAGGTCAAGATTTATGAACTTTTATTTTGACGCTCTTGTAACAAAGTCTTTACCTCAAAGTTGTGGAACGGGACCCTGCTTTTACCCTAGCTTAATTTGGGTCAAGTCAAAGTGTCAAGTTAAGAAATTTCCAACAGATGACTTACGTGTTACGGGGCCAGGTGTCTAGGTTCCTAGGATCTAGGTGGTCGCGGTTCGCTTTAAAGGCGCTTACCATTCTTCTTGAAGTTGATGTTTCTGTGGTTAACAAATCTTCACTTACGATATGTAACGAAGTCCGGTTCCTAGGATTGTGCGGGTTTGCCTCGAAATCTCTTGCCACTCATCTTCAATCCGATGGTCTCAATATGTAAACTACAAAGTCTTGTTACTTTGAAATTCTTGCACTTTCATTTCAGGCCCTGTTCTCAATTTACTTGCAAAATGTATTATTACATTCTCACGACCATATCAATCTTCTGCTCACTTGATACCATGACAGCTTTTATAAACGTTTTAATGTTAAAATAGCGCTTCACTCGCTTCATACCATGCAAATCATCATTAACACATGTCGCTTTTCAATTCTGAAATTTGAAATGTCATGATAAATCTCGATAATAAAGCGAAGGGAATACCTATAAACCGAGTCTAGACCAGGCGTGTCCCACGTTGTTTAATTCTCATTCGGACAAGGTAAAAAATATAAAAGATTCAAATCCAGTTGGAAATGTCAAAGTTAAACTGTATTAAAAAAAAGTTGGTTAGTAGCATACGATTTGCATTTGTAAACAGAATCTACTGACCCAGTGTCCAATGGGGAGTTATTCAGGAGAACTAGTAACATGCGATTAAACAAAATAGTAAAAACAGTCCTGGTTTGCAACAAAATGATCAATTTGTGCATGTAAATAAACCACTTAAATGTTATCAAAATGGTATCAAAATGGAAATATTAACGAGAAGAAACTAAGATATCACTTCTGTATTGATATTGTTTTAAGGAATTAACTATTAGGATTATAATATCGACTTTCAGATTGCTAAAGTGACAAGCGACTGATTAAGGCGTTGGAATGCTCAGTGCCAGTAATTTTGTGTCGGACTAGACACAAAATGATGTCACAATTATCTGAACAAGGTAATATTCTATTTTGGAGTACACGGTTTATCACCGTTTAATTAGCATAATTCTACGCTTACTACTTTTGTGAATTTGCCAATTTGCCTAGTGTGAAGTGAACTTACTCCCACCCAAGCAACCAGAGTGGTGAATATTAGTTGAATTCCGTAGATCTCCAGTCACCTTTAAGAAACTAAACCGGAAAACAGACATGGGGAAAAAACTGTTAGGGTAATTAACATGTAAAACATTGCTTTTAAAATATATAGTGCAATAAAACTAATGAAATCCCATTTGATGATACAGATATTTTATAACTGATTTGGTTTCTGTATTATGCCGAAATGGTACACAATGGTTCCAAAACGACAACGTACAAGTTATTATTCACATCTCATTAAAAGGAGGAGAAACCATACATTTGTGCAGACTATTTCAATTTATGAAAACCTAAAAAGACAATTTAACTATAAGTAAATATACAATGCCAATTTCAGTGTACTGGCGAGTGTTCTTTTAATATTCCATTAATAGTTCCACGACTGGAAGGTTTATTGCAGGAGGAAAGTCTGCAACAATGTGGTTGTTGTGCACCACATTTGCGATACACGCATTTCTCTTGCAATAAAATTTCCACCGTGAGAATATCTACAGAACAGACCAAAATGTAAACTTAGTTTTACAAATATTGATAAAGAAAATATGGGTCTGCACACTGTTCACAACATTAGAATACTAACAGTTTGCGACAGTTGTGATCTGATTGATGAGATATATATCCTAAATATATATCAATAGTATATACCCACGATGTATCTTACTATGTTATCTGTCTCACCCGTCAGGCGATTTTCCAAATAAAAAACATATACATGTTCAAAGTGTGCATGGCAACATTACGTCCAAAGAGACATTAAAACAATCTAAAATGGGAAATGTGCATCACCTCGAATTATAAATGGCCAATCATCCAACGGCGCCAATTCCTCTACGTCATCCTTTAGTTTTGTCGTGTACTTGATCTAACAAAAACCTATTTGCAGCTGTTGGGTTGCAACAGGACAACGGTTTCAGATCAGTGCTGTATCGGGTCAATTGACGAGTCATTCCAAACCAAATTCGCCACTGATTCAACTAAATTTGACCAACCGTATTATTCCGATGTTGGACAGTTCTGTGAAAGTCACCTACCACTTCCTTATTTATGGGCGATTAGTTGGCGTCTAAGGATGAAGTATTTTGATTGGTTTCTTTTGTAAATGTAAAGAACTGGGCTATACGAAGAGGTAAGAAACAGCTGCGAAACGTGTACATAAGTTGCATTCCATAATATGGTACCCAATACCGTTCGGTTATATTGAGGTTATGGCAGTCGCTTCCAACAAGCCTACAGATTACCCTACGAATATTACTGTTAATTTATGTAGCGTTGGGTGGTTAACAGCCGAATTAATTTTCACGAGATTAAAGTTATTTACCAACATCTTAACTTATTTGCTACACACTAGTCTGTCTATACCAAATGCTGAAGGCACAGTGTTCACAACTTACCTTACGAACGAATGTGGTATTGTGACCATTCCTGGTGAATGAATGTATTTAACCTTTTAAATACCGAACTGATGTACCGTTAAGTAATCTAAAATTCTATTTTGTGATTAATGGTTTAAAGTAGCTTTTTGAAAACAGTATATTTAGTCTAGAATTTGGACAGTGAAACCGACATAAAACTGCTTATGGTTATCAACTTTCCTGTCCGAATGCGACGTTTCTGTGTAAGTACTAACACCGTTACACACTATGCTTAATAACTGTTATTACCTACACCGAAACGTCGCACTCTGACAAAGTTGATGACTAAGCAACTTTGATATATATAATATATCCCTACACAACTTCTAAAAACGCCCCTCAAAGATAAACTGACAGATGTTGAGCTTTAACCTAATAGTGTTCAGACGTTTTACGTCGAAAAATACGCCATGCTCTACACTAATTTCGTGATGAAATTGTAAATCTGAACCGTCGGTAAGACTGAAATTTGAAAACACTCGCCCGTTTCATACTCAACAAATCATCATTAACACATGTCCGTTCTTACCAAACAGCTGCCCGTCTGTGAAAAGGGTTGAAATCTACGGGGTAAATCCAGTATTGACGACCTTCAGAAAACAGACCAGAAGAGGAAAGCAGACACGCAAACCCTATACAGGGTAGCAGAAATTGCAGGTAAAATACAGACATTACATAAAAATGCATATAAAAGTGGGGGTAAATAAGTTTCAAAACAAATTCATGAAAACATTGAAAGCAATAACAGATCACAATGACAGTAGGCAACATACCACTGGACGGCATCGAAGAGGTTAGATCAAACATCGGATAACGTCATACCCATAAATGGTTGGGAATTAAAAGTTTTACCTATCAGTTATTTTTCAGAAGTATACAATTGGTCAAGTAACGTGAATATGTAAAATAAAATATTGTTAAAAGACTTACTAGAATTATAATTTGAATATTAGAAAAAACACATTACTTCATACTGACTTTAAGTAACTTGCATTGAAATCCAATGACATTTAGGCGATTAAAACATGTGCAAAACGAAACAAGTTTTTATATAGTCCTGTGCTTATTTCCGATCAGCCATATCATGAACACGCATGTTCTGAACCATTAAACTAACATTTAACTCCATGTAGATTCATCTAGTCTTAACCAAGTCTTTTACAAAATGCATACAAATTTTACCAGTTAACATTACATACGCATCGGGGTCAAGGAGGCTGTGGTGTAGGGAAGAGACTCATCGGGGTCAAGGAGGCTGTGGTGGAGGGAAGACACGCATCGGGGTCAAGGAGGCTGTGGTGGAGGGAAGACACGCATCGGGGTCAAGGAAGCTGTGGTGGAGGGAAGAGACTCATCGAGGTCAAAGAAGCTGTGGTGTAGGGAAGAGACTCATCGGGGTCAAGGAGGCTGTGGTGAAGGGAAGACACGCATCGGGGTCAAGGACGCTGTGGTGGAGGGAAGAGACTCATCGGGGTCAAGGAGGCTGTGGTGTAGGGAAGAGACTCATCGGGGTCAAGGAGGCTGTGGTGTAGGGAAGAAACTCATCGGGGTCAAGGAGGCTGTGGTGTAGGGAAGAGACGCATCGGGGTCAAGGAGGCTGTGGTGGAGGGAAGACACGCATCAGGGTCGAGGAGGCTGTGGTGAAGGGAAGACACGCATCGGGGTCAAGGAGGCTGTGGTGAAGGGAAGACACGCATCGGGGTCAAGGAGGCTGTGGTGGAGGGAAGACACGCATCAGGGTCGGGGAGGCTGTGGTGGAGGGAAGACACGCATCCGGGTCGGGGAGGCTGGGGGGGGGGAA
>JAULCD010278502.1:0-16028 GCA_032361085.1 Calliostoma canaliculatum | reverse complement strand
TTGCAAACACTTAAATATTAAATTTTATCTCGCTTTTTTTGCTTAAAATCTAAAAACATTTCAACGTTGCCCAATTACCTCACCAAGTGCAACCTGGGTAACGCCAGGGCAATTACTCTCACTACCGACTACGTTACATATCCAAAATAACAATGCTAAAAGTTGAATAAACAGACTTAACAACAAACGGTTGACATGCATCCATTGGAAGTGTGTTACTGCTGGCTGTCCCGGCAAATGCACTACCGTTGGAGAATTTGTCAGGAACAAGTCCCCACATAAGGCCAAATAAAAAATTATTGTGGTTCCGATTACCCGACCTTACCTACAATACAGGTGCCGACCCTAACTTTTTTTTATTATCATAATAGAAACACAAACATTGTACCATCAAATGCATCAGAAAACCTGAGAACAACATTTACTAATTGTTTTTTTAAACAGGCTGTTAAAAACCTATCCTGTGGTAATTTATTTGTTCATTAAGTGTTGATACATATTCTGTTCGCTCGTCATGCATGACTGGTCGACGATTACTAACTACCTGAAATTAGGTATAACGAAATTCGAGAATGAATATATCACACGTCAACAGCCGCGCCTAGATACACACACAAACATCTAGATCCGTTTGTTAAATTTGTTATTATAGTTTAAATGTTGAATGAATCGATAAACAAAGACGTTGACGATGTTGACGAGAGAGGGACGACGATTCACGCTAGATGAAATATTTCTTGGCTTCCGTCCACCTGCATGAATGGGAAACCCAGCTTCAGTGAGCGACACAGCAGATGACAGAAATTTCATTGGCTAAACGCTTGGCTTTTTTTCGCGTCCCTTTACGACTGCGTTGCGACGACTCGCTCTGTTTCTCAAGACAGGAACAGTTCTTAAGTGTTTTCTAATTACTATTGTAATCTGGCCATTAAAAAAACAAATAAATAAAAAGAAGAAATTTTAAGAAATAATGACGATATAGTGTAAGAGTTTTTATTATTATTTTTACTTTTATTTTATCAGTTGTATTTACACTGCGGGTAATCATTGTTTAATTATATTGCTTTTCACTTCACATTTCTTACACAATGTAAGCATGGCAGTAAAAATAATAAGGCCAAATAAAAAAGTGTTGTGGTTCCGGTTACCCGACCTTGCTGCACTACAGGTGCCGACCCTAACGTTTTTATTATCATAATGGGGGAAAATACCACCCAAACATTGTATCATCTACATCTGAATACCTGAGCACAACATTTACTTTTTTTCAAATATCAACTAATACATGCTGTCGAAAACCTATCCTGTGGTAATTTGTTTAAAAGAGCTCTTACAGGAGCTCTGTAAACACATTATCACAGGATAGGTTTTCAACAGCACAAGGTGGTCACAATGTTAAGACTGCGTGAAATCCACTCAGCACTTTAAAGGTTAAAATTTGATATCAGAAAAAAAATTCCCGACCACCGAACTATTTACTCTAAATTTTAGAGACATGTAATCGGAACAACAACATTTTTGTTTGTTTGGCCTTAGTATTTTTTTCTGATTTGAAAGGGGCGGGTTAGCGCAGTAGTTAGCGTGCCCGATTTTGGATCAAGAGGTCCAGGGTTTGAATACCGCCCAGGGGGCTCGATGTCATTCTCTTATTTCAACGCAATGAGGACAGATTGCAATGCTGTGTAACAAAGTAACACTCTTGGTCCGCAGGTACCAACCGAAGCTCGACGGTTTCACTGCATCACATACCACATTTGTAATGCAAACTTTCCCCGTGCCTTAAACCCTGCCGCCTCGATGTAACTGAAAAAAAAATTGAAAACGGCGTTAAACCATAACTCACTCACTCACTTGAAAACGTACATACTGAGCTTTTACTGTCATTATTTTGTGTTACACGTATTTCAGGTCAACCTTGCAAACGTTTGATAAAACTTAAAAACTTGATTATAAAGTTTAGATGAGAGTTGGGCATGTCTTTCACATTTATTTAATTACATTTTATATGCTCTTCGAAACCTCACAAGTCACAAGTAATATGGTAAACTAGAACAAAAGGATATTGCTGGGTATAAACGGAGAGTAAACAATAAACATTTGAAACCATCCAGATAGGATGATTTAGACGTTTGATCTTTTAGAATCGCTTAGCAAAAAGAAAAAAATGACACTTAAATTATTAGCTTCTAGGTCGTTTTGACATTTTGACATTAAAATGAGGTCTTGTAAAACAGAACAATAGAGGTAATACAGTAATAAAAGAGTAATGCATGAGACATTAACAATACTGGCATCAACAGCCCCCGTTCCTCACAATGGTGTTAGGCTAAGATGATCATTAGGTGATTTTTGAAACAATGTCCTGTGGAGTTGTTTCTGATTATAGGCTTATGACAGTCGTCAGCCAATGTTATATTTTAGCACTTACGATCAACTTAGCTAAAAATCACTTTAATAAACAGGCTTTAGGTAGTTGCAAAATGGCAAGCGCACCGAGAGGTGCCATTTCACAAAGCCGTCAAAAATTTACGACGTCGTGAACCATACCATTGAGCCAATAAGTTCGGCTTATAAACAACAAAACTTCTTGTAAACTGTGCACTTTCCGAAGAAAAACAAGTTTTTCTTTGGAAAGTGCTTGTTTCACAATATTTTTGTCATTTATAAACCTAACCTATTAATTCAGTGGAATGGTGTACGACGTCGTAAATTTACGACAACTTTGGGAAACGGGGCCTACATTTCCTCCTTATTTTTAAAATGATCAACGTTAGATTGTTTACGCAAAGTATAAGTGTATTTATTAAGGACTTTAAAAGGAGAATTGTTATTGATATGTGAAGAAAAGCTTACAACGGTGTTAGTTCTTGGCAGCCACAGAGGAGAATGTGAAAGAGATTGACGGTTACCCCACTTGTGTTTAGGGTCTGTGTTTGCCTCTAAATAAATTATTCTGAAATTATTGGTGTTCCTAATAAACAAACAAAATACAAGAGTCCTTACAAACAAAACAATGTTTAAAATACACAAATCACAAGTGGAATAGAGTTGACCTCGACCTGCGTTTATAAGGTCATTAGGTTGTTACTATTATGGTTATAACTACACACTGAGCCAATTTCCACGACATTGGAACAACCAATGAATTTTTTTTACCGGGAATCAATTTCGTCGTGAACCCTAACGGGAGGTTCTCATATCCTACTGTGTGGTGTAGAACAGCGCAATAAAGCTAACTGACCAGTTTTAAGGATATTGAGAGACTTGGTTTCACTATTCTTTTACCTTTGAACTTTGAACCCTTGCAGTCAACTTGCCGCATTTAACCATTAGTCTGATTCGCCCTGAAAGTCAGCAAATAGTGAAAAGCTTAAAACTGACCTAGGTCACGTTCCATGAAGCTCTTAAAAAGTTGGCCCTAAAATATATTTGGGTAAAATAAAAAAAACATGGTGTGGTTGGGGGAAGGGGGGGGGGGTCATAAAAATGCTATTTTTAAGGGACGGCCATTCAAAATTGGGGCAAGCATGTGGGGAGGGTCAGATTTGTTAATATATTTAAAAAATCATTCCTAACTAATGCATTTACATTTAACCGCTGGCTGTGTCAGTAATTTACCGTCAACGGCTGTATCATTGGCGTCACTGAACTCGCCCACTTCGGTCCATCAAGAATTTAATTCTCTATGAGTTGCCGTTAATTTGAGTGCCCCACTAGAAAAAATTATAGCAATTATTCAGCGGATTTCCATAGGTTTGATGAGATTTCCATAGGAAAGGTTACCAGCTTGTTACTATTACGGTTATAATTCACACTCAGCTAATGGTTTTGGTTTACAAATTTCCTTCTCTCAACAAATTTTCTATGGAAATCTCATCAAACCAATGGAAATCCGTTGAATAATTTCTATACATTTAAGTTCTAGTGCTTGTACCCTTTATTTATTTTTTTATGCAGAGGTAAATTATGTTTAAATTAATGTGTTAGGATTTAAAGATGCAAGAAACTCAATATGGTTGTTTGGAATATATATAATCTAGAGCTAGTTCTTCTTAGTAATACTGAGATAGCTTCCCTCTAGCGTGCTTTGTTGGGAGAAAATCGCACAGACATCTACACACTTGTCACGACTTTGTGTAATACAATATTGCAATCATGACGTTTTTGCAATAATCAAGCATGAAGTGAAAAAGATCGGCGTCAACTGCAGTTCTTTAGGTTGTATTACATTAGGCAAATGGTTGCGTTCCCAGTAAATTCACAACGTGGACGTAAGTAGAGCTATCATATTTTCTGTTTTAAATAACAAGTCGATTCTACTACGTTTCCTAACCTTTCTACACTTCAACATAAGTCACGTTTGCGTAATAGTTTTCTAACGTTACAGGATTGAATTTGTCACATGAATCCAGGTGTAACTTGGCTCCCTTCAACAAAACTTCCGTAAGGCTAAGACGAGTTAACTTTCATTTTAGCGTTCTGAGACTGCTAGCGTTAAGACGTTTAAAAAGCTCTCGTAAGACTACGAAATCTTAACTTTCATCTTAGCGCTCTCGTAACGAGAGCGCTAAGATGAAAGTTAAGATGTCTTAGTTTTACGACAGCTTTATTGAATAGGACTTGCTTTTTTTCTTCTTGTGATATTTATTTTAAAAGCCAGAAAAAGAAGTGCTTAAATGTTGTAAAGAATTATTAACTTCAGGAGTCCTTTTTAAAAATTATTACAGGATACGTTTTGAATAGCCTTTGTGGGGGTAGGAATATAGGCACTTATTTCGAATAAACTCATCAGTTTTATAATTTAAATAACTTAGAAGTTAAATCTCCTTAAAATCTCTTCATTTTTTATTGGATATTAACACACTTTTTTAAAGCTTCAAATGCAATTATTTTTTGGGGATGTGTTAAATCTTTGTTTAAAGGACTCGTGTTCATGTGTGTGTACTGTACCAATAAAAGTACAAACACAAATACCCTTTTTGTAAGTATATGTATTTCCCTTTAAGAAAACAATAAGTAACCTGACAATGACCAGTTATGTTGACACTGTGAACGTCCTTGATCTACATGTATACTTAATGTGACTTACATTTATGTTGTTTGTATAACGTGTGACATTTAAAACTGTGTGAAGAATCAAGACGCCCTTAATATATGAATTTCATGTTTCACTCCTTGCACTAATATCCAAGTCGAACAGCAAACCAAAGAAAACTATTAGTTTCAATTCAATTACCAATGAATGGGTTTAATTTCTTCATTAGTTTTCTACAGAAGCATGTTTTAGTCAATTATTCCATTTGGTATCTCCTACGTAAGAGATAATAATCCCTACGTAGAATTTACTATCTCTTAAACCTTAACTCACTCACTCACTTTACGTAAGAGTTAGTATTTCCTACTTATGACTTAGTATCTCCTACATAGAAGTAAGTTTTTCCTACGCAGAAGTTTCTTACGCATGGGACCCTAAGTCCTATACGTAGTAGAAAGTATTACGTCCAATGCAGCTATCAGTCCTACGTGGGAGATAAAGTGATTTAATACGCTTCCTTAGTTTTCTGATTTTAATGTACATGACTTTATTTGTTGATAACAATGTCTAGAGTCCAACCATACAATGTAGCTAAAAAACCAATCTGTGCTAGTGGGTTGGAAAAAACTCTTGAAAGATTCTGCAATTTGGGTTGTTGTTTTAAATTATGATTTACAACGTTAATGCTTCTTTTATATAGTCTATTAAACTAAATAAGGCTGTTGAAAACCTATCTTGTGTCAATGTGTTTCAAAGAACTCCATTTAGGAGCTGTTTAAAAAACCTTAACACATGATATGTTTTTAACAGCACAAAGAAGTCAAAGGTTCTGGTTCCATTGAAACGAAAATCAATTCAAAACTACATAAGTTAATTACTATCAGTTGCAGTTACTGTACTATATACATTATACAAAACTTTTTGTGTTCCATTTATTCTAGAGTGTAAGCACTAGAAAAAACTTATTAGAAGTTATTCAGCGGATTTTAATTGGTTTGATGAGATTTCCAATGGAATTCTGATCAAATTAATGAAAATCCGCTGAATCATTTCTATGTGATGGTTGAGGGTTTAGCGTTTGCAAAAGTACTGTCTATTTCTTGCGATGAACAGATGTTTTGTGAAGTTAATATCTCATATAACACCAACGTTATCCTACTTTCAAAATATGTATTTCCTTTTCATAATCTTGAAAGTGAAGACAAAACATTTTTTTCGTACGATATTTAATTTAGATCAATCTTTTTTTAAAGATTTTATTGTATATTTATTTACTGTAAAAGTATATTCTTACAGCATCCACTGACAATAAACCCCTTTTCTCATTAACTTTTATTCCAAATACATCTTCTTTCGAAAAACACCACCACCATATAATTACAAAGTTAGCATGTCCAATGCACTCATTTCCGTTCATGGGATTGTTTTTCCCACTCTGTTGATTAAATAACATCGTATGTAAACTGGCATATGTTTTATTCTAGTTGGTGCACGAAATAACTGTTGACAACTTTTCGCTACTAACCAGTTTTAATTAAAATTTAATTAAAAGTCAAGATTGTAGTATTACGAAAAATACAATCAGATTTGAAAGTTTGCAACTATTAACCCTAACCGTGCGGCATAGTTTTTGAAAATGTTGAAAATTTGAAAATTTTGAGTGATGTGTCCTGGAATAGTTTTCAGGATTTCGCCTATCCCAATAAGTGCCTTACCCAACATCACTGCCTGTATATTCATGCGGCTAACGGAAATATCCGGGTCAGGCTACTAGTAGCCTGACCCGGATATTTTCTTGAGCCGCACGGTAAGGGTTAAGGTGACCATACTACTATTAAACATTATCGAAACCAAAAACATCAACAATTTCTGTAACACTACTAAACATATAGCATGCGATTCCTAAATCTTCTAACTCAGACATTAGTGACTGATATAAGTAACATAGTTATAAACCTTAGACCCGTTCCACAAAGCCATTGTAAGCTGAGATCGATCTTCGTCTTCATGACAATTGAAGCTTCCTCGATTAATTTTTAAACCAAAGAGAGCTGAGAGAAAAGAGCAAGGCCCCGTTGCACAAAGTGCTTGTAAGGCTAGGATGATTAACTTTCATCTCGTTGCTCTCGTTACAAACGGGTCCTGGCTCCCGTTCCTCAAAGCAATGTTAGTGTTAAGATGATCGTAAGTTATTTTGGAAACATTGTCCTGTAGAGTTGTTTTTATCATAGGCTCACGATTGTCGTAGCGCAGAGAATGATTTGGAACCGGTGCTAAATGGCACGCGTTCCAAAGCTATATTTGCGCTATAACAGCCGTAAGCCAATTTTATACAGTCGTGTCCCGTATATACGGACTCCAGATATCCGGAAGTCCCGCTTTCCGGACGAATTTTGCTTGAAACAAATTCTCAGCGATGTAAAATTACTTGTTTATCCGGAAATCCGCATCCGGACGGTCATTTTTACATACAAAAACGCTAAACTGCACTATCTAAATCGCTATCCGGGCGATTTTGGTAATAAACGTCAGTGTTCGTATATACGAGGCACGACTGTATTTTAGCACTTTCGATCAACTAAGCCTATGATTGTTTTGAGAAACGGGTCCTCGAAATTTTATAGCTCCGGTACTATTATATATTGGACAAAAAAGTTAAGGATCACAAGATTATTGGGTCATAAAATAGACACAAAAGCAAAACAAATTGAACGAGTGTACAGTGTCATGTGATCAAAATAAAAGGTGATACATATGCAACACGTCTTTGCACGTGTGACACAAGTGTTTCATGTGACAAAATTTGCGTGACGTATGGTCATGGGGTGAAATTTCCATATGGTGAAGTGTGAAGCATTGACACATTTTTTTTAAGTTACGACACACAGATTCGATTGTAAGCAACTAGAAACATTGAATATGACCAAAGACGCCATTTAACCACTGATGAGGCAAATCGTGCAGTTGGGTATGCTTGAAATTGGACATTCACAGAGAAGGGTGGTGTTGCCATGGGTGTGACACAAAGTGTCATTTCCCGTTTGTGGGCTGGATACCAGGCAACAAATGATGTCCGACGGCCAATAAGTGGCACC
Source organism: Calliostoma canaliculatum (assembly GCA_032361085.1). Taxonomy (NCBI): domain Eukaryota; kingdom Metazoa; phylum Mollusca; class Gastropoda; order Trochida; family Calliostomatidae; genus Calliostoma; species Calliostoma canaliculatum. The sequence continues at coordinate 7,898 of JAULCD010278502.1, read as the reverse complement.
CCACGCTTAACAACAGCGCGACAGGACCGATATATTGGTGTTTTAACACGTCGTAATCGATTCCTTGAAGCTTTTTAGCAAGCCACAGAGGTCAATGTCACACCCCAAACTTTTTTGTAATCGTTTACACGGAATGGGTCTTCATGCACATCGGCCAGCTGTACAACCACATCTCCTACCAAGACACAGACAAGCCAGAAGACAGTGGTGTCAGGATCACGTTCAATAGCACCGACGTCACTGGCATAACATCTTGTTCACAGACGAATCTCGGTTTTGCCTTGACGTCCATGATGGCAGGAGACATGTTTGGCGTCAACAGGGAGAACGTTATGCCAATTTTACAGTACTGGAACCTGACAGAATAGGCGGCGGTTCCCTTAATGTTACATGAGGTGGTATCTGTCATGGTGGTCGCATAGACCTGATGGTTCTCAGGGGCACCATGACCGGTCAGCGTTACAGGGACAATATCCTCGATTCAATTGTCAGACCATTTCCAGGCGCCATGGGTCAGAATTTTGCTCTGGTGGACAACAATGCTCGACCTCACCGGGCACGTATTGTCAACGAGTACTTGCAACAGGAAACAATTACAATGATTCCCTGGCCAATAGTGTCCCCGGATTTGAATCCAAAAGAACACGTCTGGGACCAACTCAAGGTTCGGTTTTCCTATCATCAATGACCTCCACAGACTCTAAATGAGCTTGAAATGCACTTATCAAGGAATGGACCAATATTCCTCAAAACAACTTTCAGACTTTGATCAACGGAATGTCAGGCTGTTTTGAATGCGCACGGGTGTCATACAAAATATTGACGATGTTCTTTGATGTAACATGGTTTCCTTGGTACGACTATAATGACATTTTTCTCCTTGTGTTGAGGGGTGCTCAGTTTCCCGCTTTAGCCAGTGACATTATCTTTTTCTCGTGGCGTTCTGTCATCCATTTTCTGCTCACTGTGTTGTTAAAGTTTTTATAGATTACACGACATGATATAACTTGATTTATACCAATGAATAATCATCTTCTGAAAATGTTGTCCTTAACTCTCTTTTTTGTCTAGTATATATTAATTTCATCTCTCTATATTAATGTTTTGCTTGGTTTTGAAAACCTCTCCTGTTACGAATTGTTTTTAGAAAAGTATCAAAGAAAATGTTTTCAACAGCATCGAGATATCAGAGTAAGTTTCAACAACCTTGTTAATTCTCGTTCGACGTTAACTAATCAAAAGAGCTAAAACGCAAGTAAAATAGAGGTCAACCAATCAAAAGAGCTAAAACTCATGTAAGTACCATTATAAAAATTATGTTTACTATTCCAGGTTTAAATGCATCACATTTGTGAAAGAACCTCTTTCCAAAATACTATACGTCTCACTTAGGAAACCAGACAAATATTCCAAAATTAGAATACTTGCTCTTATCCATTAGGCACTTTTTATTCCTTACTGTTAATCAAAGTGATAGGCGTCTGGACATGTCCTACAAGGGTTTCAACCAAAGCGTGAGCATGTGGTGTGTATGCTTATGACAGATCAGTTAATGTGTGTTTCTATGTTAGAGAAATTTAAGTATCGACAAACTGGATTAATTGGTCTTGAAAATATTGGAAAGTAGATATTCTTCAGAGCCATTTAGAAGTTCGTATTTAAATATATAAAAATGACTATTATGGGTATCATCTTCTTTTTCATTATGTGCACAACGTTTCTGGACTTTTCTTTGCCCCTTCGTCATCTGACGAAGGGGCAACGAAAAGTTCAGAAACATTGTTCACATAATACAAAAGAATTTGATGTTCATAACTGTTGTTAATCGATGCTTGAAATGTCGATTGGTGAATAAACACTGGGCCAAGGAACAAAGACAGGTCTTTGAAGTATTATTAATAAGATCTTTAAAGGTGTTAATAAAATATGTATTTTTAAAGTTATTTTTGTCTTTACAGTTTTTCGACAAAACCACAATATGTTCGCTAATGTTATCTGATTGTCGATGACCTATAACAGATTAAATATGACAGATTATTGATGTCAGAAACGAAATAACCTTCCGTATATAACTACAGATGACAGATATGCTTCCAATAACTGAACAAAACGAAATAATAAATCATGTTGGGATTCCAGTAGATTATCCTGTTGCCAAATAGTTTTAGTAAATATTAGTTTTCTGCCAGACTCTAGTTGATATGTTGTTAATTTATTAATAATACATACGTTGTTTGTTCATATTTAAATAAAAAAGTTTCAGTTTTGAATGTCAAATTTGTTTCACCCTTACATAACAGTAATTAGATGTACGTGTAACATGGCGTGACTTACCTGACGACTAGCCAAAAACCGCCTTGTTTTCCATTTAAAAACATTTTAATCCATAGATTTCATGTTATAACTAGACCAACTTCTAAATGCCTTTTAAGAATTTTAAGTATGCACTTACGTTATAAATACGGGGTGGTTACTAAGACATGATTTAAGTATGTGTCTTTAATGGGTAGATTTAATTAGTAGACATCTGAGATGTTTTAATTATAAATACAAATATGAATAGATTCCTATATTTTTAATGATTTTATATATTATAGATTAATTCTTATCAGATGTTAAATAGAAATAAATAACACTATCACAAACAAGTAAAAATTTAAAAATTTAAGTACATATGTATTAAATAATTTAATATATATTCAAATAGAAACTGACATGTGAAGAAACCATCGATGGTACTTCACCAAAGGGTATCAATGAACAAAATAAATCATATTCTCTTTTTTCTGAAAACACAGCAAACAAGTTATATAATAAGGATTAATGTATAATATGTTGGTAGCTTTTCATTTAAAAAAGAAAAGAACGAATAAACAAGTCAAGTCAAAATCAGAAATGTAGTTTACAGCAGCTTTAATAATGTTCATTTTTAAATTCAATGCCACTTGTAATTACGTTTCTGTAAGTTCAAAGCCCTGATCATTAACTATTTTACAAAGAATTGCGTGATACTTTTAAACGTGTCACATCAACAGTACTTTAACATGCATAAGGTGCAGGATGTGTGCTGATCACTTTCGTGAGTGCCACCTTGGATTGACACACTTCGTTATAAATCGGAAATACATCCTGCTGGTATTTAAATTACAGTTTTAGCTGCTCACAGCAATTGCAAAATATCTCAAAGACCAAGTTCCACTAAGCCTAAATAATGCGAAGAAGTCTCAACTTTTATCTTAGCGCTCTCGTCACGAGAGCGCTAAGATAAAAGTTAGGACGTCTTAGCCTAATACATATTTGTGGAACGGGATCTTGTCTGTTATCGACTGGAATGGTATTTTGTTAAGTGACAGTGGGTGAGGCCAACACGTTTGACAACCCTTAATAATAGGAGCGGTGAACTGATTTGAGTAGAAACTATAATTGTCACTACTTTGACATGTAACTTGTTCGCCAGCCATTTCACTTGGTTATACTCTATGATTCGATTTTAACTACATTAGTGTTATATTAGCGTGTCTTGTGTAAGATAAATAGCATTTGAGTTGATATTAAATCCACGTCATTTTCTACAGATTATATTATTGGGGTGAAACATAGTTGCCAAAATAAGTACATGAAAATAAGAAGGCTGCAAAACACCATGGTTTAAAGTTTGGTAGAACGCGTTTAAATGAGGTCAAAAAAAATTCTCAATTCAAGTTATGCCAATGCTAAATTTTTATTTTGGATACTGTAAACTGGACCCTTTCGAAATTACAACATTAGGACTTTTGTTTTTTCTTGTGTTTTTTTTCTTATTATTTTGTTTGTGTTTTTATATTGCTTGGTTATGTGTTTTTTATTTGTTTTGTTTTATATCTGTTTTGGGTTTTCTGTTGGTTTTTTTTTGTTTTGGGGGGTGAGGTTGGTTATATGTGTACTTGTTGTTTGTATATTAGGGTGTTTTTTTAGTTGTTTTTTGTTTTGTTTATGTTTGGGTTTTTTTTGTTTTGTTTTTTTGGATTTTTGTTTTTGGGGGTTTTTTTGTGGGGGGGGGGGGGGGATGTTTTGCGTTTGGCATTTGTTTTTTGTTGTTTTTTTTGTTTTTATTGTGTGTTTTTTGTTTTTGTTTTTTTTGTGTTTTTTGTTGTTTTTTTGTGTTTTTGTTTTTTTGTGTGTGAGTGTTTTTTTTTGTGTGAGTGTTTTTTTTGTTGTTGTTGTTTTAGTTTTTTGGGGTTTTTTTTAGGGGATGTCTAGCTTACAACAGTTTGACATTTGTAAGCCATATGAAAAAAGACCATTAAAACGACTTACGACGTCAACCACTGATTCTGGTTAGCGGCAGCCAGATGCTTATATCCTTAGTAAATAGAAATTGACATAAACAAAGCAATAAACCTTTGTATGGTAAATATATATCAAAGCTACAAAATCACATTTCTTTTTCTAACAACACTGTGTACATTGTATAACGTGTTCACTATCATGCACTCAAAAATTATAATTTTACTTCGTTGTCACAAAAACTCGTAGAAATCACAAGTGACAACTTCACTAACGTCTATCTTAAAACATTTTGACATACGTTTCAGAAGAAAAGTTGCTATAATCATGAAACGTACTTTAAGATTTAAGACTTTAAGTCGCGTGATATTTTCAAAACTCCTCTAATAACGTGTCAAATCAACAGTACTTTAACATGAAAGAAGTGCAAGAAGTGCAGAAAATAGATTGATTTCTGTCGGAAGAGTCACCTAGGATTGATATCTTGGGTTATGATTCGGAAATACATCCTGCTGGTATTCAAATTACATTTTGTGCTGCACACAGCAATTACAAGATATCTATGACCCTATTCACAACGTTCACATAAAGCTAAGACATCTAACGTTTATCTTTTATAAGATAAAAGTTAAGATGTTTTATCCATCGAGGATTTTTTGGGGACAAGGTCTTGTCTGTCAGCGACTGGAAAGGATTCTCGTTGAATTGACATTGGATGAGACCAATGCGTTACCAGAACACTAAGATAAAAGTTAAGATATCTAAATGTGTAAACACCCTGTTTGTCATGACGTATTCCATTATTGTAAAGGTTATCAGAATATGCACAATGTTTTACCGATATTTTGTACAGAAATTACATTCAATTTGCAAATTTACTTATGTAATATACATGAGTTACGTGCTGTTTTATTTACCATTTTACTTTCGCTACTAAGACTTCGGGACAATACATATTCATGAAATACTGTTTTCTTGTATTTTAGAAAAAGATGATAACATCAAATAACAATCACAACAGCTTACCTACACCTGGGCCCCGCTTCTCAAAGTGATATTGGTGTTAAAATGATCGTAAGTTATTTTTGAAACACTGTTCTGTGGAGTTGTTTTTGTTGTTTTTTAGTGTAGGCTCACGATAGCTTACGAATGGCACCGCTTCTAAAGCGATAGTCGTAAGCCAATGTTATATTTTAGCACTCACCATCTTTCCCTAAGATCGCTTTAAGGAACGGGGTCCAGAGTAACAAAACTTTCGTAAGTTATTTTCAAAGGATGAATATAACTCAAAGGAACAAAGAGTTTCGAAAAACCGTATAGTTTTATATAGGTTGGATTGTTTTTAAATTTTTATTTTTCAGATTTAATGTGAACATATATTAACAAGAGACAAGCAACTGATAAAGATGTTTGTTTGTTCAAAGTAGGCTAAATATATGGTAGTTTAACAGGAAACACTTACAAAAAAGACAACTAAAATGTATTAACAATAATACCAGCTAAAAGTAGTTTGAAATATACATTTGTGTTATAACCTTGGGCACAGACAGTTAATGTTTATCAGAAGGTAATAATGGACGTATGTTTATCGCGTATCTGCTTAATTATGAAATGATTAGCTGTAGGGCAGATGCGATTCAATTACAAAGAAATATATAATGTTAATAGGGTTAGGACAAAATACGTCATCAGATACTAATGTTTTCTTCTGTTAAATAGTATTTGCCTTAAAGGCATTTATTATTTATTATTTCTTCCTAGAGTTCACTAAGGGTGAAGTAGTAGTAAGTGTTGATGTTGTATTGCTGCTTAAAACTATGCGCGCCAAGCTCAATATTTGTCCTTTTCAATGTTAAAATTTTAATCAAATAGACTGTTAAACCATATCCTGTGATGACCTGTTTAAAAGGGTTTCAACGTTTAACAATGTACTTTATTTGCTTCCATACACCTTTATGTATGTTTCCATTATTTATTATGTATTCACAGACAAATAATTACAAACATTATTGTTACACAATGTCTCTTTTAATTTGTTTAAGTCAATAAAAACATCAGATAAGATTATTTGTTGGTATTTAGAAGTTAATGTCTTTTATAAGATGACAAAATTGGGATTGTAACTTATTTTATTATAAACACGACGTTTCTGGGCTATTCTTTGCCCCTTTGTCACTTGACAAAGAAAAGTCGTGTTTACAATCAACAAAATTGCATTCCTTTTATTTGACAAAAGAGAAAGGAATAGCCTAGAGTCGTTGTGTTTACAGTTGAAGAAGTTGCAATCAAAAAACGTCCTTAATACGTAACTTTACAGAAACTACAGAAAGTACCGGAAAAAAATTCGAAAGGAAAAAAGAAATTGTTAAACAGTTTTGCTGACGGAAAGTAAACTTCTTTCACTGATAATATTTCTTTTGTAATTAGAAGGATTATCTTTCAAGTTATTGTACTTTTTGTGGTACGAGTCACAAATTGTATAAAGTTGTTTCGCTGTGTTGTGCGTAGCACGGCGCAGGAGAAATTTTAATCAATTTGCAACTGTTATACTGTGATACAAGCACAATAACTGAAATATAATCTTTAAAAAGCAATGTAAAAAGTATTATTCACTGGAAAAAATAAAGAGAAATTATTCAGCGGTTTTCCTTTGGTTTGATGAGATTTCCTACAGAAATCTCATCAAACCAAGAAAAAACAGCTGAATAATTCCTATACGAAGAAAACTTATCATTATTAGTATTGTTAACTGGTAATCAAGGAAGATACCTCTCATCACCACACATCATGTTGAAAAATAATTTAGAAATGGTTAAGGCGTTGGAAAGCTCTTTGTTGTCGATTTGGTGCCTGACTCTAAGGGTGTGGGTTCGAATCCCGCTCGTGACTTAACCACGCAAAGTGATAGATTTTCAATCTTCTAAATATAGCATGTAGTTGTACACGTCGTGTTGTTTACCTCAAAAGAGGATTCGAACCTGTAACCATCCACCCCCACTAACATTGAAGAACACCTTTTTAGCTATGATGCGTTTGGTTGTTTCTAAACCTGAAACGTTTACTAAATTGTCCCCTGGTAACTATACATAATTAATATGTGTGCACAAATATCTTGTTGAAATAATCTTTAAATAATTTAACATGGCGGCCACAGCTGCAGCCATGGGCAACTCACTCGCAAACAAAGTGAACAGCTTAGTTCTTGACAGTCAGCGTTGTGTTTATTAGTCTTTGCCTTTCATTTCAAGCAACCCACTCGTTTGTAAGATGTGTGACACAGATTTGGTGAAACAACTTGTCCAGATCAACATAGCCAGGAAGTTCAAACTAAACTGAAGGTCAGTGATGACGCACGTGAGTTCAGTTTGTACACCTAGGTGCCGTTTCACAAAGCTAGATTAACACTGCAATCTAATAAACCGTTTCACTGAGATCTTGGGTTCGGTTTACAAATGCCAAAATCGTTGTAAGCTGTGCACTTTCTTTTGGAAAGTGCACAGCTTACAACGGTTTTGACATTTGTAAACATAACCCGTTATCTAAATGTTAATTAGCCATAATAATAATAATAATAATAATAATAATAATAATAATAATAATAATAATAATAATAATAATAATAATAATAATAA
>JAULCD010278391.1:0-10119 GCA_032361085.1 Calliostoma canaliculatum | reverse complement strand
ATCTTTAAAGGCTTGTCATATTGGTTGTACAGATTTTATTGAAATAAATTTTTTGTACAGATGTTGTGAAAGGATTTTTCAAAAGAATAACACCAATCCTAAACTTCTGCATTGTTTAGTTTTTGTCGTTGCAAACTGGTGGTATCGTTTCTTTTGGACACTAGTTTACTTTTTGTTATAGATACACCAACTTCTAAATACTTTTAAAGAACCTTGATATTATGTGGAGTTGTTTTTACCATTGGCTTACGACTGTCTTAGCGTAGACATCGATGTGGAACCGGTGCCATTCGGCACCGGTTCCAAATCGATCTCTGCGCTACGACAGTCGTAAGCCTAGAATAAGAAACAACTCCATGAGGACACTAAAAAAAACAATCACTATCAACTCCGCCAAAGATCACGGGTCATTGTTACTACTGTCGGCAATGGAGGTTAGTGACTGGTCAGTCAGTCAGTCAGTCAGTCAGCCTTTGAATAGCCTTTTAGATGTCAGTATGATGGTCTTTCAAGAAGATTAACTAATTGTATAAATTATTAGAGGCGGACTGGATTTGAAAATAGTTGCACTTTTACCTAACAGAAATAAGAAACCAAATTTTAAAAGAAAGTACCCCATGCTATATTTAAAGTTTTAAAAAACCCAACAAACTCTCGTGACTCAGACATCAATTACAGAGAGTTGAAAGGTAGTTTCAATTCTGTAGAAGATACATAAACCTCCAAAACAGACGCATTTTGACCACATGTAGGTTGTTTGTTAGACTCATTTTATCATGGAGTATTTTCTTTAGCATGGACATATATCGTATCTATATCTAAACCTGTAATGAAATCTCTCTTCTGTGAAAGACGTTTTAACATATACAACCGGAAAAAAATTAAGCACTCCTAAAATAAAATACCTATAATCATGTATTATTGAAAAACAATGGCAGTCCCATTAGTTAACATTGGCTTGGCAATATGTGGTCAGAAAAACTAATGGAAATCGAGCAAAATAACATAACAAAATATGCATGTAAAAATAATCACTCATATTTGTTTCCAAAATGCAGTATGATCATGCATGATAATTTCACTATTTATTGGGTTATTATTGCATTGTTTATGATTACATTGAACACTGACACGTAGGAGGTTGTCAAATGCGCAAAGATGGCAAATTATTGGTCTTAATGCTGCAGGAACGCCCTTCAAGGCAATCGGAAAGCAAACAGCATTATACAGTAATTAGCAGACGAATCGAAAAACATGTCCAGACTCTTCAAGTAAGGAACCGTCCACGTTCAGGGCGTCCTCTTGAGACATCACAGCGTGAAGACAGGACACTTATACGGCTGGTGAGACGCTTGACTTTTGCATCCAGCATGGTCATGAAGCATCAATGTCTGACACATCTGACAAAAACAGTACATCCGAGAGGTGCTGAGTCTTATTGTCGTTCTCCATTTTGATAATCACTCTCTTGCCTCTAGACCAGTATTTATGGGGGACAACGCCAGACCTCACCGTTTCTTCGCAGTGCACAACTTTATCCACCATAATGCTGTGGAGAGGTGTGACTGACCAGCTATGAGGTCTTATCTCAACCCTATTGTCCACATTGGATCGTCGTATGTCATCGAGTGCAGACTTGTGACCCTCCTATACAGAAATATCGAGAGTTGTAGGCAGCAGTATACTAGAAATGACATAGGTTACCCATGATTAAATTTATTGCATCCCCACCCCCTATGCATAGTTGTACAAGTAAACTATGGATGTGCACTCGAACACAAACAAACACATGGCAAACCACTTGAGAAAGTATATCTTTGTAATACATTAATCAAGAAACGTATATTGATTTATTTATCAGGGCCCGTTCCTCAAAGCGACTTTAGTGTTATGACGATCGTAAGCGATTTTTGAAACAATGTTCTGTGGAGTTGTTTGTTATCATTATGATTGGCTTACTGTACGACTATCGTATAGAAGAGATCGATTTGGAACCGGTGCCGAATGGTTCCAAAGCGATCTCTGCGCTACGACAGTCGTAAGCCAATGCTATATTTTAGCACTTATACGATGAACTTAGCCTTAGATGAACGGAGCCCAGATGAAATAATACACTAAAATAGTTTGCTTTAAATACTCTCTGTGAAATATGTTGTAATATACCAGTAACACCGAGCAGCCGTTATGTTTATGCCCAAATTTTAAAAAAATACAATAAATGAAAATAGATGTTGTCACACGGTACGGACACCTGGTGACATGCACCAATCGGATTTACTTGGGTTCTTTGTCCTTATTAAAACTGCGTTTGGGAGTAAGTTATCACCACTCGGCTTGTAGTTATGGTTCAAATGGCAAAAACGTTGTAAATTGTACATTTTCCAAAGAATAGATGACATTTGTAATCCGAGTGGTAATTTCGGCGGATTCTGCCATCGATGTTTTTACCATTACTCAGTGTGACAGTGTTTAGTGTGACAACCGAATGTTGGTAAGAATGGTGCAGGTAATAATTACAAAGGAAAATGACACGGTAAAAGTTGCACAGAAAAAATGGCACCGGTAAAAGGGGCACATGTGTAAAACAAACAAACAGCACTACTTAAATAAATACTCTATAAAATGCCATTTATTAACATTGTTCACATATATTTAAGGAAAAGTCAGCATAGTCATACAATAGATAGAAAGCTGTTAGATGTTAACCTCTAAAACACAGTGCATTTTATGTTGATATTTCATTAAATATAATAATAATGCCATTTTTATCCATGCCATTTTACTGTGCCATTTTACCTGTGCAATTTTTAACTTCACCGTGACAAACAGTATTGGTAGTTGTGTCTTGTCAACCCTGGCCTTTAAATGTTACACACAGATGTATGCAGGATTAAGACATTATGAAACAAACTCAACTGAACTGTTTGTTTTCAATAAACTTGTTAAATTGTTCCTACTGCCACTGCCACTTTTATAAAACGATTTGACGTTGACAAATGTCTAATTTGATTGCACTAATTCCTTTAAAATTCCGGGACACGCCTCTAAGGTTAATTACTTTAAATTATGCCACACGGTAAGGGTTACAATTAGCTACATGTAAGTACCCAGCTGAATTTTTTTTTATTTTACGGGCGCGGATAGGTACAGCACCGAGTCAAGATGGACTTGTCTTATAACAAGATCAGCCTGTATTCACCATTGTTATATATGACTCTAGCTAGTAATGCTACTGCTAGTACTCACGTGTGTGTGTGTTTTGTGTTAAACGACTATTATCTTTGTTAATAAACTTGTGTCAGTCGTATGTACGTCGGCGAAATACCCTCGGGTGAAAGCAGACGTTAAACTCAAACAAAGAAGAAGAAGAAGTCAGTCGTATGTGAGATCTGCTCTAATGAGATTAAAACTTTTCAAGTAGATGAAACCAGGGTCCCGTTGCTCAAAGCGACCTTAGTGTTTAGATGATCGTTATTGATTTTTGAAACAATGTCCTGTGGAGAAAAGAGCCTAGTTCAATTAAAAGTAAAATGGGCAAACATAACTAAAACGAATTGTAAAATTTGATTAACTAAGGAATGAATTCAAGTTTCAACAGCTGATTAAAGTGAGAGCTTGGAAACAGAAACAACGCTTTTGAGGTTAATCTCACAAAACTGTTAGAGTGTGTGATGTGATGATTTCTTGTAAATAATTTTGGTTGATCATGATAGCAACAAGCTTTATCAGTTCAAGGTAAGTGCTATAACAAAGTATTCTGTTGGTATTAATGAGTACGAGAAATCCGATATCGATAAGTATAATTGATTCCCTCATCAGAAAAATAAAGCTGCGAGCTCTATCAGTCGTGACTTGGCCTAGATATGTGTATAGCAGGGGCCTGTTTTACAAAGATGTCGTAACTTTACAACGTCATAAGCAATGTCAACGGGTAAGTGGGTTTGGTCAACAATAATAAAAAATCATTGTCAACTGTGCATTGTCCAAAGACAAAACTTGTTCTTTTTTTTTGGATAATGCACAGTTGAAACCGGTTTTTGACATTTGTAAGTCAAGCCATCAATCCCAGTGCCCTGCTATCCAAGACGCCGGAGTTGATACCATGGATAGAACGCCAAAAGTTGACATTGCCCAGGCTCAGGACTCAAATCGATCTTAGGCTAAGTTGATGGTAAATGCTTTTTAAAACAATGTTTTGTAGAGTTGTTTCTTATCGTAGGCTTACGACTGTCATTGCGCAGAGATCGATTTGGAACCGGTCCCAAATGGCACCGGTTCCAAAGCGATCTTTGTGCTAAAATTACTTACGATTAACTTAGCCTAAGATCGCTTTGAGGAACGGGGCCTAAAGGTTAGATGACTATATGGTTGAAACCTTTGAAGATGATGATTCCAGGTTTCCTGAATGCATGTAGAATCACAATCGAAATATTTGACCACGAACCAAAGAAGGGTTCAAAAACAGGCTCAACATGCTGCTGTCGCACCACCTACCCAACACCCCAACCAAAATTGGAGTCTACGGAGAGAAGGAAGGCAGACTGCTGATACTCAATGGGACCAATTGCAGCAGAATGTCAGGACGCCTCTCCAGTTGCATACCCGTATCCTCATGACTAACTTTGTAAGATTCCCCAGTGGTTCAAATACTGCTAGTGCTTATGATTTTTATCAAGTGTGTGTTTATCAAGTGCCTAGGTATAAATGTACAGAACTATACGAAATGTATCGAGCTAAACAAGACTCTACTTATTTTAGACTAACTCTGCGCGATTCCTCAGTGCTAGCTTCTACCACTGCTTATAGTGCGTAATGAATTGAATGCAACAGCTGTCCTTTGTGAGATTTAAATAAAATGTTGCATAATTCTGACTGGTGGTAGAACTAGTGCTATTGGGCATTTTTTATCATTCGTTATGTAACAAATGTAACGCACAAGGACAGAATAAATAACATATTTAAACCACTTGTTTTTTGATAAAATGGATTATTTCATTTTACCTAATAAGGTGAACAGTCTGTTCAGTCAGACACGAACTATTTTAACCTATATACCAATTTACGTATGACAAATTGATGTATGACAAATGGAATGAAAAAGTAGATGACACCGACCGTTCATTTTAATGTGGTTTTTTTCACAAATTGTTTTTGCAGTTTATCCCACGCTAGAAAAGTAAATAAAAATTATTCAGCGGATTTGCATTGGTCTGATGAGATTGAGACTACGAAATAATGAGATAGACAAAGATTAAAGTACAATACCAAAACAAGGTGAGATACCACCACTGAAAAAAATATAGAAGTTATTCAGCAGATTTCCATTGGTTTGATGAAATGTTCTTTGGAAATCTCATCAGACCAATGGAAATCCGTTGAATAATTTTATACATTTTCCAGTGCCAGTGACATCTATTACTGTCATCGCTTTGAGATGGAACCGATCTGTGACTTCATTTATCTTCAGTTGTCAACATACTGGCGGCAAGAGCATCTATCAACAAAATAGAGTGACTGAAATATAATATTGTACATTATGTCCCTCAAATGACGGTGGGGAGTATATTGCAATCTGGATAATGGCTTGTTATGTGATTTGTCTTGTTGCTCACTCGGAAGCTTTTTTTTACTTTTTCCAAAGTAATGACCTTTGGCAAACAGCAACAATGAGTTGATATCTGGGGCTCCGGATCAGCAATGTATCTACTGCATTAAGCCTTTAGAGCACTCGAGGCTACATATCGATGTCAACGTCCAAACTCCAACAGAAATAGCTGTTGAAAATATATCCTAAGAGCGGTTTAAAACAAATATTACCATAGGATAAAATTTCAACATTACAATGTGACTACATTTGTGAACCCTTTAAGAAAAAGCTACCCGGTGCTCTAAGGTTAAAGCACATATTAATTGTGTTGCATTGACTTGGTGCTGTACACAGGCTCCTGTGATACTACTTAATAACAAAGCAATTATCATTTAACTGCCCTTCCATGCTGCCAAAAAATGTTTTATCATTAACCAGTTTGATATCATGTAACTTCTCTAAAGTGTTGGTTGAATTTTATGATCGAACAATTTGACCGGATCCGGCGTACTGGCCTGTATAAAGGTGAATAACTCAGGTGAAAGCGGCCAACTGACGTGTACGACAGTAAACTCTTACATTGAATGCTGCTTAATAGCTTGAATGACATTAAACGACCAGATTGAATGTTGCCTACTTAGACGTGTATGACACGAAAAGAACAGAAGGAAGGTTGCCTACTTTAGTTTCTGAGAGTAACTAATCAGAATGAATTGTCTGCTTAGCTGCAGAGGTGAAACGTTTGGTAAATCCACGAACATTGTATAAAATGTAAGGCAAAAATAACATATATATGCATTTATAGAAATGAAAACAACCTGGGGTTTATATTTTAATAGAGAAGTTTTCAACAGAAATGTTTAAATGTAATTGAGGTCCATACACTGATATCGTCCCGATTATTCATAACAATACAACCCGACTCGGATCCAGGACACAAACACCCTTCAAATCCTCATACACTTTAGTCTCACTAATTATATAGAATCACTGACATTAGATTTTGTCATAGTATCTACAATCTCCACTGCTAGGTTTATAGCCTGACTATTTATGTCTTGGCTTTTTCCACTGGAAAAAATGTATAAAAAATATTCATCGGATTTTCATTGGTATGATGAGATTTCCTATGAAAATCTCATCAAACCAATGGAATTCCGCTGAATAATTTGTATATATTTTTTCCAGTGTTCCTTTTACAGGTTATGAGTAAACCAGAAAGCCATCTTATCATACTTTGAAGTAATATGACTCATTTTAGGTGAATAAAAATACAAATAACTAAAATAAACTTTTGCTTTTTAGGAATATTTTGAACAGAGCAAACTGATGAGGGACTATGTATGTCTATACTTAATGAATCAAGTGTCCCCACACAGTTTCTGACGATGAGATAACACTTTACAGACTTGATAAATTTGGAACAAAGCTTACTGGTAGGGACAAGTTTCGTTTATACTATAAATACTGGTGATGGTGTGAAGAAAGTAATACAAAAAATCCAGTAAATAATACTGGATGTAGTTTGTGACTTTAAAGATACACGTTTATGAGTTGAGTCATGTCTGTCGGAAAGTGCGCAGTTGACAGCTCGTAAATCCACTGTCCCAGAGTATAACCATGAAGTGAAGCCTGCATCCATCTTTATCTACACAAGAATACAATGTCCCCTATGTTTTTGATAAACGAGTAGATTTATCAGTCAAAGACCAGACCCCCGTTCCACAAAGCGATGTTAGTGTTAAGTTGATCATAAGTGATTTTTGAAACAATGTCATGTGGAGTTGTTTCTCATCATAGACTTATGCCTGTCGTAGCGCAGAGATCGATTTGGAACCGGTGCCAAATGGCACCGGTTCTAAATCGATCCCTGCGCTAAGATAGTCGTAAGCCAATGTTATATTTTAGCACTTACGATCAACCTAGCCAAAGATCGCTTTGAGGAACGGGGCTCAGGCTGAGCTCACGTGTTAAGAGCAAACCGAACGTGACAAATCAACATTGTTCGTATCAGGAACTAATTGAAAACGCGTTCTGCATTAACGCAACTATCCTCTGTACAGTCAGTCTCTATAGGAGACGGTCTAGGCCTCGGTTAACATTGTGCATGTCCAGACGATGACCATTTACACTTATAATTCACAATCAAAGTAACGTTTATACTCTCAAAAATCAACAAAAAATCAACACATAAACTAAACTGATATATATACTAAAACTATGAGTGTTCATAACTTATATCCAATATGGCACGACTTACACATAGTTTTAAGTAACACTGACTAAAAATGGTTGGCAAAACAATGGTTGGTTATTGAATGGTGAAAAGTTTGTTTTTATCACTTACGGTTAGGGGGGAAATGCAATAAAAGATTTTTGTTTCTAGCGTTATCTTCTTTATCCTTGCTATAGATGACCTTGACCTTAATAATGTAAATACAGCATGTCTAGGTCTACCTTTTGATAACGATTATAGTCAATGCGTTATCAATAAATAGCTCAAAACAAAACTGACTCGAAGTCCTGCTCAAAATGTTGTTAAGATTTATTGTCTAAAGTCGTAACGGTTAAGGTACACAAATAAAGGCGAAGATAGATTTTTAAATGCGTTTTAAAAAACTCCTTAAAAGTCTAGGGTTAAAGCAAAAAGACTCACAATATTTTAAAAACCCACAACCATAAACAAGATGCAACATGCTAGTTTAGGTAGTGCAGAAAAATACATGTTGTAAACCATTGTTGAAACTACAATGATAAGGCACAGGATTTCAAAATGACTCAGCTATTTTGTAACTTTTTGTAGTATTCCCTTGTTATTTTGTGGGGAATTCTGAAAATCGTAATGACACTATTTTCCAAATATGTACCATCTAAAATTACACACCAGATTATGTGATGGAACTCTTGGCTATGGTACCCTTCAATTCTTTCTTTATACGATAAAATTCATGCGGTACTGAGGTTTAAAAAATAATACCATACTTCTCATGTCCACAAATTTCACTTCCACAGGTAGTTGACAATTTCAAATGAAAATAATACAGAAAACCTGCATTACAATTAACCTTGTACATAATGTACTATGATTTTTAAAACTGTATATAATCCTAGGCTCCGTTCCTCAAATCAATTTTAGGTTAAGTTGATCGTAAGTGCTAAAATATAACATTGGCTTACGACTGTCCTAGCGCAGAGATTAATTTGGAACCGGGGCTGAATGGCTTACTGTTGAGATATCGTAAGTGATTTTTGAAGCAGTGTTCTGTGGATTTGTTTTTACCATAGACTTACGACTGTCGTAGGGCAGAGATCGCCTTGGAACTGGTGCTGAATGACACCGGTTCCAAAGCGATTCCTACCCTACGACAGTCGTAAGCCAATGTTATATTTTAGCACTTACGATCAACCCAGTCTGATATCGCTTTGAGGAACGGGGCCTTGATCAAACGAAAATCCAATGACTAATTTAGCTGGTTTTTTTAAAACATGTCTATCATTGAACAGTAGTTATCTTTCCAGTTGATTAAAGCTGTACCTTTGTAGAACAATAGCCTTTTTAAGTTGTTCACTCGAACATTTGTGACGTTTATTCTGAAATAACAAAAAAACTGCCCTGTTGTTCAGATAATAATAACTATCTAAATGTACGGAGTTTTCAAAAACACATTTGTTATCATTGTAACTGTGTACATTAACACATGTTTTAAGTCAACATACATGACTCACTAAGCTTTTAATTAGGTCTGAAAGACTGTCTGATGTGAGGCTTGATATAGATGTAATACGCAACCGGAGCAGACATCGAGGAACTCGGGTGACATTTCTATCCACAAATAGCTCCCTCTGCAGCTCTGAAGATCATATTTGTGTGCAACAATATTGGGATTAAAATTCAACCTTACTGGTAAATGTGATGTTTTCATGTCTGCAGGTGTTTTATCCTTTATTGTCATTATCAGAATGTTTTTATTCGATGTGCACTTAATATAAAAAAAAACGTCATACACGCAAAAAAATGGAGGTTTTTTTTAACATTTAAAATGTTAAGAATTATTGTTGCGCAAGTCAGGCGTCTTTTTAATAAGTAAGGTTGGTTTTTATGGTTGTAGTTTGGACACTGAATTTAACAACGCTCTAAGACTTAAACCTGACACAAAAGAGACCCCCCCTCCCAAAAAAAGGGGGTGGGGGTAAGGTTATATCGAATATATAAAATATTGGGGAAAAAACCCAAAACAAACAAACCACATCCACCCCACCCCACCCCATCTACCAAACCAAATAAATATAAAAAAACAAAACAACCAACAATTAATAAAACAACATCAAACAAAATAGAAACCCCAATATTATTGTGAGTTTACCTCCAACCGTGTCTGACACCTAGTGACATGCAGTGACGCAACATGTGTTCAGAATGTGGGATGTTATTAACTGTGTATCATTTTTTAAGTTATGGTATTGATCTGACAGGTTGTTGAAGGAGGTTGTGACAAGGTTTGACACACTTACCGATAGTTGCGCCATTATTT
>JAULCD010278281.1:0-10120 GCA_032361085.1 Calliostoma canaliculatum | reverse complement strand
ATGAGACGTGTAACAGAATGTGGCTGTCATCCTGGACCTTGTAATGTTATTGGCTCGTAGCTGTTCTACACACTGGGACAACTATCTTGGTGTACAAATGCCAAAATTGCTGTACACAGTGCACTTTCCAAACAAAAAACTTAGTTTTATTTTGGCAAGTGTACAGTGTACAACGATTTTAGCATTGGTAACTGATTACTCAGTAATATGGTTTTAGTTTGTATTGTTACATTGGCTGTGTGAAACCTTGGCTCGGTCTACACAAAGATAAGTGATATTGTATTCTTCTTAAAAAAGATATCTTCCCTTTCCGACAACCGGTCTCTTGGACACGTTAGAAAAGAAAGGGTTTGGGAAACATCGCTTGAAATTATAAAATTTGCCCTCTCATGTGAATTATTGACACACACATAACTGTGACACGTACGTTTTGCTACAAGAAGAATTACTTCCTAAAATAAAGGCACTTTTTAATTATCTCCCGTCCACTTCCGGGGGATATAGGTTTGACCTCAGGCCGTCCGTTCTTCCGTTCCTGCGTCCATCTGTCCGTCTGTCCGAGATAGTAGGGAGCAATTTTCGCAGAGACTGATGCAGATAGAAAAACCAAATTTAGCACGTAACTTTAGGACATGAATACCAAAATGAAGTTGGAATGTTTAAATCTGGTTATGATTTTTTTCGGAGTTATAGTCTTAATTACATTTTGTTTTCTTTGTGCATTTTTCTCCAATAGGGATCTCAGAGTCTGTTACAGGTAGAAAAACCAAATTTGGCATTTGGCTTTAGGACATGAATACCAGGATGGTATTCTAAAATCGGAACCGTGCTATGATTTATTACATACTTGTGGTCCTTGTTATTATAAGTGTATGTACTTTTGTAGGGCACCTTCAATGGAAACATATATTGTCCAAACCGTTAAGTTGGCATCTAGCTTTAGGACATAAATACAATGGTAGAGTTTGAAAATGAAAACTGTGTTTGAACTTTAGTCATGTATTTATATTTGTATGATTTATGAAATGGTTGCCAGTGTAGATATGTAACATTAATGGCGAAGGGTATTGGTTACCATGTCACCTTGTTTTCAATATGTTAAAGATTATTGACCTATTTTTTAAGACGAATTAGTGAAAAAAATACACAGTAAATTACGTTATTGTTGCTCGTACGATAAATGAAATTACGAAAACTTTCACTTTAAAATAGGTCACCATGACCTGACGCGTGACATTGACATTTGACGTTAACCGAGCCTACTTGAGCGTGACATTGACATTTGACATTAACCGCGCCTACATAAGCGTGACATTGACAGTTGACGTACACCACGCCTACTTGAGCGTGACATTGACTTTTAACGTGGACAGTACATATGCCTTCATTAACGTTCATTTTACGACAGAAAGAGGTAGCGGCATTCTGCAGGATCAAACAACTCAGAAATGCTACGACCGATAAATCTGCTTTATTGTAGCAATTCGCACAAATTAGTTGTAATTGTCACATATGATGGATCAGTTTCATTGAAAAAACAATACGCACAGTTATGTTATAAATATTACAGTTCTGTTTCCCGTGTTATCCTTCACTTCAAAGTATAAAGTCAGTGTTTATTTATTGATCAGAAAGACGGACATCGACAAAATAGTCAATTAAATATTTATACACCAGATTGATGTGATCTGCTACGATTAACCCTCAGAGTGCCAAGCTCAACATTTATCCATTTCAACGACAAAATTCTGGTCTAAATAAGCTATTGACAACCTTTTCTGTAACAATTTGTTTAAAAGAGCTCCGATAGGAGCTCTTTTAAACAAATTGTTACAGGATAGGTTTTCAACAGCGTTAAGTCGCCAGAGTGTTAAGTCCGACTGAAGTCCGTTCAGCGTTTTAAGGGTTAACTCGGATTAATCAGCGTCTGTGATTTATCGGTCCCAGAATCAAGGTGGAATTTCATTACACCATTTTCCAGACTTGTTTTGTCCTGATACGAGAGTTAACGACTCTAATATCACCGTGTTATCAGTCAGCATGGGCTGGTGCTAGCGTCCGTTACCACGGCGCTGTTGTACAAAGATGTCATAACGCTACGACCTTATAAACCACGCCACCGTGCCGAAAGATCGGGTTACAAATGCCAAAAATCGTTAAAACTGTGCATCTTAAAATGAGAAAAAACCTTCACACGATATTTCAATTTGTAATGTTTCAACACAGTGAGGACAGATTGCAATGCTGTGTAATATAATAACATTCTTGATTCGCAGGTACCAGCCGAAGCTCGCAGGTTTCACTGTATCACATAACCACATTGGTGATGCAGGTTTCCCTCCTGCCGTAAACCCTGCCGCCGCGATATAACTGATTTTTTTTTAAACTGCGTTAAACCATAACTCACTGACTCACTCACTCCATTTGTAATGTAACCCCATAACCCAGTGTGTATACAGTGACAACAAGCTCCTAACTGGGAAAGGTTTTCGTGAAACGCGAAGGCCCCGCGAAGGCCCCGTTTTACAAAGTCGTCGTACATGTACATGACGTCGTGAATAATGCCACTTGACCAATGGTTTTAATTGGTCGTTATTAAAAGTGCACTTTACAAAGTTTAAAAAAAAATTACATTTGTAAACTAAACCCATGCACACAGTGACAGGGTTTTTGACGTGGTAAATTTACGACAGCGTTGTGAAACGCCCCAAGATGTATATTAACCCTTACCGTGCGGCATAGTTTTGGAAGAGTTATCCTGAGTGGTGTGTCCTTTTTTTAGGGTTTCGTCTATCCCAATTAGTGCATGTCTGTTCATGCGGCTCATGGAAATATACGGGTCAGGCTAGTAGCCTGACCCGGATATTTCCGTTAGCCGCACGGTAAGGGTTAATTTATTATTGTTTTATATGGTTAGTCATTACTGGACAACACAGTACATCGAGCGCAAAATTAAAACAAAATACTAATTTACACTTAAGGAATATCAATTAACAGTTAAAATACGAATTTACAGTAAAATATTATTACTTTACAAAGACAAAATCAAAACTGTTAGTACCCCACATCAATTAACAATATATACACCTCTACACTTATTAAACAACAATAAATAGAATGTACATGATATTGACCTTAAACATGCCTATATTGGAAGACAGTGTGAAATCTCACAATAGACACTGACCTTTCTTGGATTTTGCTACAATTACATTATTATAACTAATTCTGGTAAAGATACAATTTATTTAATTACAAATACCTACTATTATAGGTCAAAACTTTCCATACTGAATATGAACGAATATAACTTATACTATAATGTGAGAGGTGAATATCGTTAGAAAGCACGTATTTGTTTACAAGTCTCGTCCACGTTTCGCAATACTTCATAAAGTTATGAGCTAATCTGAATCCTGGCTTAAAGGACAAGGCTTTATGTTTAATATTAACGTTACTTAAAGACGAATTTACTTACACTAATGAATAAGGAAGACATCGATGGCCTTGACCTCGAATTTGCTCAAAGAAGCCTACGAGCATGGCCGACAACGCGACATGCCAACTGAACAAACGACAACCAAGGATCTGGGCCCCGTTGCTCAAAGCGATTTTAGGCTAAGTGCAGGTGTTTCGAATGGCACCGGTTCCAAAGCTATCCCTGTTTTACAACAGTCGTAAGCCAATGTTTTATTTTAGCACTTACGATAAACTCAGAGCTGAACAACTATTGGACTCTATTGGTTCGACAACACCTGGAGAAACCAGGAGAGTCGGCCCCAAACCTGTCGATTAGTACGCCATTTGTAGCAATATTTTATTTCTGATTTTTTCAAACTTATATTATGTCATAATTATTTTGCAACATTTTTTCTATTGCTCTTTTCATTTGTCTGTCGTCTCAAAGAAGCAGAGTTTTAAAGGTTTGCAATGGCTAAATCGTTTAGACTGGGAAATTAACATCAGTTGTTAACGTTGGTCAAACTAAACATAAAGAACAGTTTTTCAATTAGCTTTTCAGATGATAAATGACTGTGTAAGGTTAATGGGTGAGAATTGTTTCACCGAGGAAAGTGCGACGTTTCAGTCCAGGAACAGTTCAGTTCAGTTCAGTCCAGGGCCCGGTTACTCAAAGCGATCTTAGGTAAAGTTGGTTATAAATGAACTTTTAAACAATGTCCTGTTAAGTTGTTTCTTATCATAGGCTTACGACTGTCGCAGCGCAGAGATCAATTTGGAGCCGGTGCCGAATGGCACCGGCTTCAAAGCGATCTCTGTGCTTCGACAGTGGTAAGCCAATGCTATATCTTAGCACTTATGATCAACTTAGCTTAACACTAGGTTGATACAATTGTACTGCTGGAGACAGAATTGTTACCCTTTGCTTGCAAAAATGAATAAACACGGTTGAGAAGATTGGTTACGATCTTGGATATATTTAAATTTGATGAACACTAATGTGTAACACTAAGCGACAAGTAGAAGAAACGTTAATTATATATAGAAACAGTTTCAAGCGTTCAAACACATAACCAAGCTGACTACATCAACCTTAAAACTGTCGTTTTATGATAACATGAGAAATGGCCTCTGGTTTTTTTATATATAAAAAACCCATCATACACTAGAATAAATTATTGACCTGTGAAAAAATATGGTAATCTTGTTGTTTAAGTGGCATTTAGAAGTTGGAATTATGTCATAATGTTTCGATATAGGGATAACAACTTCTTCATTGCGGATTAGCGACTGACACGTCGCTACTCAGCAATAAAAAAACTGTTATCCTCACAATATGTGTCTGTACCAAGTCCAGCACCTACTTAAGTTAACCCTTACCGTGCGGCTAACGGAAATATCCGATATTTTTGTGAGCTGCCTCGACAGATAGGCGGCGATTTTTAATGAGAACACGCCACTCAGGATAACTTCTCTAAAACTATTCCGCACGGTAAGGGTTTAAAACTACCCTCATTCTGACATGACTATTTACGATCTCCGACCCCAGCTGTTTGTACTGGTTAGGTTGTTAGTGTTAAGGATTTGATTCAAATCCTCCCATAGACACAGCTGCTTCAGTTTGTATCCACTTTTGTTCTGTCACTGTTTCAAGACATCGGCACGCTGAGGTGACCCGCCATGTTCTAACGCATGCTGTGTTGATTAATTAGCTTCAATATCTCATCAACACAACCCGCATGGCGGCACTGATAGTATGACGTTCCTAAAAGTGTCCCAGATAAACACTGACAAGTAGGATTGACCCACTGTACGCATGCGCCACGACGTAATATATATGACTCCATATGACTCGATATATACTGTCGATATGACTGAATATGTCTCAATATATGCTGTCCATATGATGCGATACATACTGTCAGGATTGTTCGATATATAGTGTCGACATGATTCGATATGTGTCGATATATACTGTCCATATGACGTGATATATACTGTCGATATGGCTCGATATACACTGTCCATATAACTCTATATATTATGTCGATATGACTCGATATGGCTCGATAGATACGAGCCGATATCGTGAATGCCAGAACTGTCTCTACCAGATGACATGTTCAAGGTTCCCCTTCCATTACGCTCTTGCGATGCTAAGACATGTTACTTTCCCTTCAGCACCCTCGTAATGGACTATCACGGACTTTTGTGGCGCAGTCATGTATTAAAAAATCGGACTCTCCCCGGATGCTTGTGACATTTTTTAATGACCCCCACTTAAAAATAACATTTTTTATGACCCTCCCCAAAGATGTGTATTTTATTTCATAACCCTCCCCTCAAGAGTGTCCTATTTTTCTGTGACCCTCCCCTGATATCCCCCGACCCCTTACAGGGCTGAACTTTGGCGAGAATAACTGACAACTGTTACTACCTTGTGCAGTTATAAACTTTCCCTGTAATACTTTGTGTAAAAAAGCTTCTATAGGAGCTCTTTTACACACATTATTACAGGAAAGTTTTTTAACAGCCTATTTAGGTTGGAGTTTAGAAATTGAAATTGACGAGTGTTGGGTTCAGTACTTCAGGGTTAAGTTATTCAAAGAAAAAGTAAATAAAACAACAGCAGCGCTCCCTGCTGTTGCACTTAAACTGATTGGAGTTTAAAAATGTTTGTTCATTTTAAATTGACGCTCCTTTTTTGAGTCAACAATTTAATTCATTGCAAAATGCAAAAATCCTTCCTGACTTAAAAAACTTATACCAGTTAGTTTTGTTTTTTTATTTTCATTTATTTTATGACTTTGAGTGCTGAATTAAATTGAATTAGGTTTAAAACTATGATCAGTTTTTCCATACTGAAAACCTAATATCCTGTGGTAAATCCACGACACTAAGGTTTTCAAAACAAATTCCCTTTGATTAAGGTTTTCAAACCGGCTGTGTAGCTCGCACAAAAGATTTGATATTTATTGAAAACTTGTCTCCATGTTTTGCTTAACAGATGTCAATAGGGTTTGGTATCCTTATCATTATCGGTTTAATCTGGCCCAATTGAGTTCCCACATTGACATTTAAGAATCTCTTTTTGCATAATTTTTTGTTTGCATAATGCGGGAATGAGCCATTGTCTTCTTGTAAAATATAAAAGTGAAAATATCTAAGCCTCTTGAGAGTCTATTGGAAAGGTGTCACATTTATGAGTACAGGATTCACAATCGACGCGTGATGACGCTCATTATCGAATTAATAATTTTGAATTCATTGCAAATTGCTTCCAGATTTGCATGTTGCTGGTTTTATCAATAGTTATTTGTTTGCAGAAATTGAGTTTCACATTAAATTAAGATGGACTTAAAAAGTGTGACCCAATTTGACCGAAATGCGATATTGTAAACATATCCTGTGGTAATCCCACTAAATGAGCTTCTAAAAAGTTACCACAGGATATGTTTTATAACCAGTTATTTAGTTTGGAGGAAGTATAGTGATATTTAATAACAAACCTGCCCTAGCTTCTTATAACGAGTGTTTAGAAGGTTTTGTATTAAATTGTTAGTTTCATCAAAACATTTTTTGTTCTTAATAGACATTTAGACGTGTGGAACATAAGTCTAGAGAACTTTATGGATGTCAACGTCTTTGTTTAGCATGAGTACGTGCTCATGCCAAATAAAAATGTTGCATCCATAAAGTTCTCTAGACTGAAAAGTCTTTCTTCTCATTTAGGTTCACTCTTTCTGTCTGGAATCTTTAACTATTCTTGTATGATGCGCGAATGTGTTAGTGCCTCGTCTTTATAAACAGTATTCAAATACAGGCAAGAATGAACCAACAAATGTGTTTCAACGTTTCTGTTTTTCATGCAGGTATATGTGTAACTATTTAAACAAATTACCCCAAGCATGGTTTTCAAAATTACGTATGAAGGGTACTAGATTTAATTTCTACTGAAATAGACTCTGCACTTTAAGGGTAAAGGTATATCATTGTATCTCGTATCATTAACTAGTCTACTATCCATTGTGATCTATATAAAACCGATTTTTTTGGGGTAGGAAACGCGTTATCAAATTCATATGTCGGTAGTTACGCGATAAAATACACCACTTTGTCCGCTTAACATGTTTATGTATCTGCGCGATGTGGTTACCGTGTGCAAGATTCAGTTATCAGCCACTTACGTCCTGATCTATTGGTTGATTAAAGATAAGTGGAGTTCAGTCGTCTAGGTGTGAACCAGGGATCAATGGCGACAGTCAATTGGCACCAGTCCAACGTTAGAGCAGGAGTTGAATTCGACTGTTGTGACAAATCCAGGGTCCCGTTTTACAAAGACGTCATAACTTTACGACGTCGTAAACCATGTCACTGTGTTAATGGACTTGGTCCTTGTTTGGACTTTTTTGGGGGGGAAGTGCACAGTTTACAATAATTTTTGGCATTTGTAGACCCAGTAATATGGTTTACGACGTCGTAAAGGTATGACGTCTTTCCATGATCAATATTATTTATTTAAACGTATTTATGTAGTGTTGACAATATACTAAATTTATATATTGTATAATCTTTAAATACCTGGTACACTTATATCGCATTTTATTCATGAATGTTTTGAAAATAAA
Source organism: Calliostoma canaliculatum (assembly GCA_032361085.1). Lineage (NCBI taxonomy): Eukaryota > Metazoa > Mollusca > Gastropoda > Trochida > Calliostomatidae > Calliostoma > Calliostoma canaliculatum. The sequence continues at coordinate 2,033 of JAULCD010278281.1, read as the reverse complement.
ATTGAATATTTAAACAAAAACCCTTTGTTTTAAAGAGCTATAGAGATCCTAAACAAAAGTCTGTACCACCTTGACTTCATAAAGTTTACCTAAACACTCGTAAAACCTTCTTTTTTATATGTATCTATTTCAAACTGACTGTTTTATTCCTAAGATTGTAAGGCAATATCTAGCCCGTCCCCGATTATCCAGACCATGACATATAGATTACATGGTAATACATATTCTGAATACATTCGCAAAACCAGCTCCAATAGGGAAACTATGTCATTATCTTCATCATCGAATGAAATTTGTAAAAACAATTTGAAAACATTTCACGGCACACAAAAAACATCCCATGATTATTAAATTAATTATATAAATGTTTTTATGCTTTACGATTATAAGTAATGTTTCTAAATTTAAAAAAACTCCAACAAAACCATGCCACTTTCTATAAAGAATTGCAGTCCATTGCCCCATGTTCTGAATGTCACCGGTACCAAAGCGATCTTTGCGCTACGACAGTCGTAAGCAAATGTTATATTTTAGCACTTACTACCAACTTAGCTTAAGATCGCTTAGAGGAATGGGGTCCATGGCTAAAGTTCAACGTATCTGTAATCAAAGCAGTCTCTGGGAAAGGACCCAGTGTATTGAAATGTAATGAAGATATCATAGTCCGGACAATCGAGGATGTTTTTGGCTTGATTCGTTTCGCATACTTGTTTTTAGCAGACAGTGACCCATTAATTTTGTGCTATTTTTCACATTTCTGAAGGTTCGGTCAGAAACAAAAATATTATTTTCCCATTCTCTTAATCTGTTTTGAGTAGTATATCGTCATTGTATACATAACAGTCAATGTTTTTGTCGCCACAAGCCAATATTGACATTGGATACCTATAACGAGGGACCAAGACAAAAGGTTACAAAACTTTCTTGAGCTTGAGTTCGTATTCAACTCCGGTTTCGTGCTCCACCCGAACCTGAGACACAGGGGAAATTTGAGCATGAAGTTGAGTTGAGCACAAAGTGTCTCTTATAACCAGGACCCCGTTCCTCAAAGCGTTTTTAGCCTAAGCTGATCGTAAGTGGCTTAGTGCTAAAAGATAACAATGGATACAATTGTCGTAGCACAGGGATCGCTTTGGAACCGGTGCCGAGTGGCACCGTTTCCAACTCTATTTTACGCTACGACAATCGTAAGCCTATGATAAGAAACAACTCCACAAGACATTGTTTCAAAACTCACTCACGATCAACTTTGCTTAAGATCACTTTGAAGAACGGGGCTCGGGTCTCTGTAACTTTAGGGGACTAAGCTGTTCTATAGACATAGAAACACAAGTATCTGCAAACCATCAGTTATTTGTGTTTGAAGAGACACAAAAGTCAAAGTCGAGACAAAAGTCGAGATTGGCCTACTGACTTCCAAATACATGTATGTCGTTTTGTAAAACACTTAAACACCTGCACACGATTGGACACCACTACTTCAGAAATACGATGCTGCTTGAAGGAGAATGCAAACTGGAGTTGTCAGTGATTTCTTGCAGAAATAGAACACAACTAATCTGAGCTGGTCTGTTGAAGCACGTCACCCAGCACTTGAAGCAGTTGTTGAACACCGCGAGTCGAGACGGTTGCCCCAGTGTGGTGTTAGATCTGTGGCTCAATGCTGGCGATGTGTTAAAACATTCTCCCCTTGACATAACCAATGTGACATAACCAATGTTACATAACCAATGTAATATAGCCAATGTGACATAACCAATGGTGATATAACCAATGTGACATAACCAATGTGACATAACCAATGTGGCATAACCAATGTAACATAGCCATTGTGACATAACCAATGTGGCATAACCAATGTAACATAGCCATTGTGACATAACCAATGTGACATAACCAATGTGACATAACCAATGTGACATAGCCAATGTGACATAGCCAATGTGACATAACCAATGTGACATAACCAATGTGACATAACCAATGTGACATAACCAATGTGACATAGCCAATGTGACATAGCCAATGTGACA
>JAULCD010278170.1:0-10121 GCA_032361085.1 Calliostoma canaliculatum | reverse complement strand
TAGAATTGATCTTTACGCCTGCTCATAAAAAAATAATTCCCTGATAGCATTACCTTGTTGTCCCCTCCATTTTCCATCAATAAAAAACCAAAACAAACCCAACCGATTGAAACAAACCTACAGCGGATAGTTTTGGTTTTCTGTTTTTTTTTTAACTATTATATCGTAGGTTTTTTTGGTTTTATAATTAATTTTCCTGGAGCCAGTTATGTTACAGTACACTGATTGATCCGCTTAAACATAAGTTGTACCTAATTTGTAACTACCGTCATCTGTGGAAGACCACATTACAGCCAAATGCTTCCTTTGAGATCTTGGTTGAATAATATTTACTTCTTTTATGTACATGTATTTATTATATATATTTATTACAAACCTTCGTTGTGTTTCAAATCTCATTAAACTAAAAAAAAATGGTGTTGTGTTGTTTTACACTGCATGCTTTGTGCAGTGTAGAGCAGCAGAAGTCAAGTGGCAATGTCATTGTTTAGTTTTTTTAGTATGCATTGTGTAATCTTCCCTGGCTATTAATGTTTTCGATGATATTAACTTTATCCTACGTCTGTTCTCTTCCAATCATGTTTAGTTCTACATTCATTTTTGTGAAGACACAAAATCAAAAAAAATCTGTAATTAAATACTCCTATTTCCCTTGTTTATGTTTATAATGTTGCAGTTTGTAGTACTGTATTATTATGTAAATAAAAACTACCCATCAAAGATTCACCAGTTGAAATGTAGCCATTCACTATACTCACGGTTCCAAACCAGATAATGCCAAATATTCTATACTTTTTTACAGGTACTATTAACACCAAATCTGTAACGGTGAAAATATTAGAATTTTGAGTTCATTAATTGATGAAATTTTGAAAGTTGTCAAACAAAACTGCGCACTAAACGCAGCTGTTCCCATGCACGATAATGCACGTGTTCTTGCAGCAATTACACGCGAGTTACTCGTGCAATTCATCATTAGAAGTATGGCAGTTAGTGGAGAAATTCTTTTTTGATGCAAGCATTGGTAGAGGAAGAAGTCTCAGTATTTAACAACGACATCAAGCCTTGGCACTGCTACACGATGGCAGATCACAACAGATGGTATGTTGCCAGACGTCTTGGCGTATCCCAAAATACAGTTTCCAACCTCTGGGTACGCTTTCAACAGACTAACTCCGTCCAGGATCTACCCAGGTCGGGTAGGCCCAGGATGACATCACAACAAGATGACCGATCTGTTTGCCGGTTCTCAGAGGTAGGCACATTACAGCCACAGCAGTCAATAATGCTTTCCAACAAGCTACAGGACGACGTGTATCTGTATCAACAATACGCCGCTGTTTACGTCACAACGGACTGCAGGAACGTCATCCAGCTGTAAGACCCCCTCTTACACCACGCCACCATCAGAACAGACTGAATTGGGCAAATGGACATTTACACTTGGGTCCCCGCATATGGGCAATGGTACTCTTCTCCGACGAATCAAGGTTCAATCTGCATTTCAGCGATGGTCGGATCCCAGTCTACAAACGTCAGGTAGAGCTTACGCTGACTTTGCTGTTGTGAAGCACGATCAGTTTGGAGGTGGATTCGTTATGGTTTGGGGAGGTATCACCATGACTGAAAGAACTGATTTACTGGTACTGGAAGGGAATCTGACTGGGCAGATATACAAGGACAAGATCACCATTCCCATTGTGCTTCCATTCTTAAGTGTCATGTCAGGTGACGTGGTTTACCAAGATGATAATACCAGGCCTCGTAGAGCTCGTATCGTGACAGCTTGTTTACAACAAAGTGGGGTGAATCGAATGGATTGGCCACCCTTAACCCCCGATATGAACCCTATTGAGCATGTCTGGGATCTGCTGGGACGGCATGTTTATGCCAGAGTTCCTCGAGCTCCCCTTGCTAACCTTCGTCAACTTTGTTAGATTAGTGGCCAAACGTTCCCCAACGGCAGATTGGACTGTTCATTCGTGGTATGCAACGTCGATGCAATGCTTGTGTTAGAGCCAGGGATGGTCATACCCGTTATTAACTTTTGCAATTTTACTTTTGTATGGTACTAGCCAATACGGCATTCTAGTTTACTAATTATCAATGCACACGTCCTTCTGAAAATGGATTTGAAGGTCTAAATGAATAATTTTGTTATTGTTTATTTTAGCTTCCACAAAAACGATTTTCCTACGTTATATAGGGAGTGGTTTCAGTGATGGGTAGTATAGTCATCCTGGGGATGAATGTGTATTACAGGACCTGTCCAGAAGCAGAAAATTATATTGAGGCAAAATGAAATAACAGGAATTTAACGTTTAGGACATTATATTAAACTATTTTGCAAAACATCAATCTAAGAGGAAGCGGAACTACCACCACTTTATCTTTTTAACAGATTTAATATGTGATTATGCTTGCGTTTCTGAAAAACATGGTCCCGTTCCCCAAAGCGATTTTAGGCTACGTGAAGTGCTCAAATATAACATTGAACTATCGTAGCGCAGAGATCGACTTGAAATTGTTGCCATTCATCCTAATCGATCTCTACGCTACGTTTATCGAAAGTCTATAATAAGTAATTTGACATTGCTTAAAAAATCAATTACTATCACATTGACACTGATATCACTTACAGGAACTGGATCCAGATTATGAGTTTTCTAACATAAAATTATAATCATTTTAACATGATAAAGCTACCCTATTCTGTCGTAGCTCATTGGCAGTTTTGTGAATGGGCATCGTAAATGTATTGTCGCATTTTACTAGAACCTTTCAGCGTGCGAAAAGTATGTCAGAATGATCAAATTTGGGTGAGATAAAATCCACCAAGAATGACTGTTTGTATCGTGTACCTTGTTTGCGAAATCGTTTAGACGAAACTCTTATTCACGTATTTGCCATTTCTTTCAATATCACATACAGCTGACGGACAATCATATTTCCGATCAATAATTGTTGGAAGCATTAGTGAGATTAATGTTGATCGATCTCGTGCATTTCTCAATTCGCAAGAGAGTCACACTTTTGATTTACGGTAAATTTCGCATTTAGCTTCGTAATGAAACAAACCATTGACCTGCTTAGACCAGCTGAGACTTTATGTAAATGACTAGGGATGTATCGTGTCTCATATTTTGTATAGTGATATATTGCCATACATCCCGATTTGCGGCTTTAGTTAGAAAGTTACAATATGTTTGTGTCCATTGTTTAACCTTAATAGTTAAAAGCTTAACATGTGTCCGTTTGTATGTGCGGCTTTAATTTAATAAGCTGTTAAGATTATATCTCCTGATAATTTGTCAGAAGCCCTTTTAAACAAAGTGTCACATAATAATATTTTCACAACTAAAAAGTAGTTACAGTTTAAGTCGACGTTCAATCAGATTTACACTCTAACGGTTGATGTGTCAATAACTGGTCTTTCAAATAATTTTTTTTCAAAAACAAGGAAAACTGCACCGATGTCAATCCTTTACTTTGTATTTGAAACATGCATGTTTTTTGTACATCACAAACAATATCAAAATAGGCAACTGTTCTAGTTCGTATTGCGGTTTACAGGTATATCAGTCAAGCCGCACAGGACTCCGTTTTACAAAGACGTCATAATTGTACGATGTCGTAAACCATGTCAATTTGTTAATAGATTTAGATTACAAGTGCCAAAATCGTTGTACACTGTGCATTTTCCAAAGACAAAATTCGTGATAAGATTAACGACGTCATAAATTTACAACATTTTGTAAAACGGTACGCAGCCCTATTTAAAGAAAATGCCAACAAAATATGTATCATTTGAAAATACAAACTCAGACAAATTGAAGAAACTAAAACTGTCAAGACATACTAATATAATGATGAAAAATACAAGACAATTGGAATGACCATTTGCACAAATTTGTGATTGCTGAACACATTTCCCCCAAAAATAACAATATTATGTTAACATTCAGTTCATAAAGATGTTCATATATACAAAGCGTCAATACTAATATTTTCTTTATTACTGTCCAGACAGTGTTTTAAATACTTCCATTTTAATTTGATAAAAAAATCGTCTTAAACTGTTATCAGGACCCACAAAGACACAATAGTCAATAATGTACAGTCTCCAATTTGTGTTATATAAAATAACCACCAAGAGGGCAACACTTTCGTGCTCTCGACCTGGACCCCGTTTTACAAAGTTACTTGAGGTAATTTCGATCTCAGGCAATATTTCTTCTTGACCGTTAAACATTTTCTTTGCACGAAACACTCAAAAGAGAGCTGGGGGGATTCATAGCTTTATACGAGCCTTGTAGACAAAACCTAACATGTCTTACATTTATTTTTAGCGCTTTTGTCACGAGAACGCGGAGATACAAATTATGACGTCTTAACCTTATTGTCGTTTTGTAAAACGGGTTCCCGATCTAATGACATCTAATGGTCAGTGGTCTTTGCTGTCAGACACAACGCCCCCACGTTGTCTAGCATGAGTGGTGCCTGTGGCTACAGGTTTATTAGTAGGTGACTATTGATCCACATTTGGGTTTGGAAAAAGAATCTGCGTTAAATGTTAAAAATATGTACATAAATCACAACATACCTAAATACAAGTACATAGACAGATTTCCACATTCTACTTTAACATTGTTTTCAGAAAGTGTTTAAATAAATATATTTATTACGATACTCAAACATTGATGTTGCTGGTTTTTGTTTACAACGGGGAAATAAAACAAGTGTAACCGGATTAACAAACACTAGAAAAAAATGTATAGAAATTATTCAGCGGTTTTCTGTTTTCTGTTGGTTTGATGAGACTTCCTGCGGAAATCTCATCAAACCAATAGATAACCGCTAAATAATTTCTAAACATTTTTTTCCAGTGAAACTCATTACCGTAATATGAGACAAATAATACAGAGCTGTCAATTTATGTTCATATGATTGTCCTTATACAATGGATATGATGCAACCTGTAATATTACAGCTACTGTTAATCACACTGCATTTATATTTATCACTCACAATATTTATTTGATGATAGCCTCCAGCCTCCACTATTGTCAACCCTGGAGACGAAATCCACAAGCATTGTTTGTGAAAATGATAAAAAGACAAAATGATATGTTGCCCCTAAAATTCAAAGTCCAGTTTTGTTTTGTAGATTTAATTTTTTGCCGCTCATGGCCCTAATACTGCCAAAGTGACGTTACACAACAACTCACTCACTCACTATTATTTTTTAAAAAACATATATTAGTAATCTTAGATTATGAGAGTAGAACAGGTGTTCTGTTGTTGTTGTTGTTTTGTCTTGGCCAGTTATATTAGGCAGGCAGAAGTGTAAAAAAGCTGTCTTATTTTAGATACGACTTCTATATATTACAAACAAGCATTCACAATACATAGTATGACCTGGCGTGTACCTGTAGCCAAAGTAAGTATACCATACACACACCCATCCTGGATAAATCAATGGCATGTCATCTCCGCTAGTATCTACGTTGCTATGCAACGTAGAGACTAGCGGACATGATACGCCGTGGATTATCCAGGATAGCACACATCCAGACAAAGTAACATGTTTCCCCATGTGAATAACACAATGATAATGAGTCTCGTATTTCATTGGAAAGTGCACATTTTACAACATGTTTTTGCATTTGGGAACCGACAATTTGGTAGGGTAACATAGCTTACAATGTGGTAACTTTAAGACAGCTTTGTGAATCGGCATCCAGCGTTGCTCTGTCCTATCATAACGAAGCGTGCGTAATCAGTTTAGTGACATAATTAGGTTACTAGGGTCCGTTCCACAAAACTATCGTAAACTAAGATTGATCTTTGTCAATATTTCGTCATGATTGTTGAACACTCCTATTAACTGCAAACTGCCATATAGGAAGCCGGGCACGAAGCAAGGCCATGTTCCACACCAAAAAAATTTGTAATAAAATTAAAATGTCTTGACTTTCATCTTAACGCTCTCGTTATGAGCATGCTAAGATTAAATTATGACGTCTCAGGTGAACGATAGATTTGTGAACCGGGCTCTTTTAGGGATCTACACTTTTAGTAAAACGGCTAATGTCAGTTGTAATTATTCTCGGTGTTTATTACAAAAGTTCAAGTTGAAAGATTAAAAACTGACACACGTACCCGAAACTACCTATTAGATCTGTACTACTATGTGTAGCAAAGCATTGTCCAATCATTATTAAAAAGCGTTCACAGCCATCTCTTCTGTTTATTACTTATTAGTGTTCATGTGCTGACAAAGCTCTCTTAGTAGTATGTCACAGGTTATCCAACCACACTACAAGGGCATTGATATTATTACTATTACTGTTGCAGTATTGTTATGCCAAACAACATATAGTACAAGTTGATCATACACCTAAGAGTTAAACTTGTATTTTCAAAGTAATTAGATTACATATACAGTCAATTTCTTCTGCTTTAAAACGTTTTCTTAAGATATACTGTACTATTGCAACAATCGTTATATTAGTTATCACATAGCAAGATGGTCATTATCAAGAAAAACAATACTTAAACCACATGTTGCACCACATGCATCAAACAACTTTGCAAACGTCAAAATTGTATAGCAATTACTAAGACATGGCTGTACTATGTTGACTGAAATTGCAATCTTACATCACTACTGTTGCGTCTTGGGGTTTTGTAAGCTCCTGTACTTAATACATTTCAGGAGAAAACGCTTTAACATTCATCTCAGCGCTTTCTGAAGGCTACACTGGAAAAATGTATAAATATTAGTCAATGAATTTCCATTTCCACAGGAAATCTCCTCAAACCAATGAAAATCCGCTGAATATTCTCTATACTTTTTTTCTGGTGTTATGACATTGTTGCCATATTATAATAATACGGTTTTCAAGAGTTCCCCTTACTGGGCGTTTGTACAAATACCAACTTTAAACTTCCATCTTATTCACTTGTAAGACACCTTAGCCTCGTAATTCATGTGACTGTACACGTCGATTCTGTTTCAAATGTTTCGATTTGTTGTGAAGTGTGCAATTTCCAGTCAGTATTTGGAGAATGCACAGTTTACAACGATGTTTAACATGTGTAAGCCAACTAATCGGCCCATTAACATGATGTAAGATGTCATGATTTTAAAACAGCTTTGTGAAACTGCTCTTTTGTTTGCTTTGCGAAGTTTGTTACAATGATTAATCACATACATCGCATCATTTCGAACGCGTCCTTGAAAAAGCTACTTTATGAAACTGCTCTTTTGTTTGCTTTGCAAAGTTTGTTACAATGATAAATCACATACATCGCATCGTTTCCAATGCGTCCTTAAAAAAGCTACTTTTGAGTTCACAAACATGTTTGGTACTGAATCAGAAAGACAGTTGATGTCTACCACAATGCCTATAGCGATTCTATTGGACATGTAGACCGATGTTTACTTTCTCAGAAGGACATAATTTGAAACAATAAACCGGCTGTGTGTGTGTGTGCTTCATATTGTATTGTTCACTTTCAATTACACTGGTAAGTTGTCTTTATCCCTTCGTGTGCCAGGCGCAACATGTTCTTTAATGTTCTAATTCAAGTCAAAATAAGCTGTTGAGAACCTGTTCTGTGATATTTTGTTAAAAAGAGCTCCAACAGGAGCTCTTTTTAACAAATTATTACAGGATACGTTTTCAGCAGCAAATATATTCATAGTATTGAATACCAACAAAATGTATTTTGCACTTTAAGGGTTAACTTCCAAAACAAGTTGTTTTTGTCCTTATTATGTTTGTGGTGGGTGAATTCACACATAATTGTTGCACTGAGGAAACTTACATGTATGCAAAGGAACATATGAACAGCCCTGTTAGTGTATTATCAAACAGCCTTTATTGGAGACATTGATAAATGATAAAGTTGCGATAGTTAAAAGTTATAAATAACTTTGACAAGGCCCTATATTCTATGTGACAATAACAAGTCAAAATGTGGTTTAAATTAACGTCACACCATATGACGTAATAACTCATAATGTTTTAATGTATATATAACAATGTGCATGTGTTACTCAATATGAGTCAATATTATATTTATTCTATGTAAAAAAAAGAAGTTTTAATTGGTAGCAAATGCACCTTAAGCGTTTGATTCGTTATTCCCTCCAGATAGTAATTACAGTGTTTATAAATAATATAACAAAGAAAAATATTAAATTAAAATAAAAATATAGACAAAGAAAAATAAAAACCCCAAAAATGTCGTTAAAGTTTTTAACAATACTTTTGAATTAAAACCTTAAACACGCATCATACCTAATAGGCACACTTCTGGAAGAAATACCATGTACAAGCATTCATTAGTAGTTTGTTCTTCTGATATTGCTTGTTTATGAGTGGTAAACAATAAATAAAATGTATTTTCATTTAAACTTTCTGGGGGGAGAGTTTTTAAAATTAACTTGGTTATTTGTTTATAATGATTGACGTGTTATTGTCCAGAATCAGAAATCTTGAAGGCATGTTTAAAGATGTGTTAAGACGGCAATACACGAGAATATGTCTATCCTATGTTTTGTGTTCATATTAAAATGAATAGATGTCAACGTGTGTGTAATTATGTCCGCGACGTTTTGCAATATACGCGTGCTGCATGTCGTGAAAATTCATGAAATCGTTTAAAAAATTATGTGTAACAACTTCTAAATGTCTATATTTGCACCATCTGGTGACCTGTATATGCAGGTATTCTTGCAGTTATGACCAACTCACTATTGAAAAGTATGCTGTGCAAGTAACTTTTAATCTCTTTCGGTGTTGAATAAATCTAAAATTACTTTGAACCTTGTGCAGTGGGAATTTGTTTTAAAAAGCTGCAGGTAATATTGGTGATGGTTGCTGTCAAACTAATATTGAAGAACTTTAACCATATAAGTTCTGAATTAATTCAAGTAGAATTTCAAATTGTGACCATTTCATGCTGTTGAAAACATATCGAAAGATAGTTTGTTTACAATAGATTATTTCGAGCTGTTTTAAAACAAATTACCACAGAAAACACTGCACGATGTTTGTATTCCTTTTTACAAAATAAGTATCATGCACATGTCAATTTAAGTACGTCACCATCACTGCCTTATTTGATTCCAAATCTAAGTCTACGAGCCCTGGCCCACAAAGCTATCAACAATCTAAAACGTATTAACATTTACCGTTATTTCCGTAACCGTCTTTGGGGCACTTGGTTTACGGAATAGATGAGGAAGCGTGAACTGGTCGTAAATAAATATTTTTGCTTACGATAGCTTTGTGAGTTTATATTATTACTGGACATGTTCATTTCATCTGTCAGTTTCATTGATCAATGACAATGTTCAAAGCGAATACTACAAATATCCAAAAAATTGTATGCGTTATGTTACTTTGAATACTAACTTCCAGTCACTTATGAAGTTGGATGTGCAACCACGTAGGCGTGTAACTAAGTTATATCCATAAAATAGAAATAAGGTTCTCGTTTCACATATATTTATTTTTGCAAGGTTAAAAGTTCTGTACTGGAGTGCTGGGATGAATCGTCAGACTCCTCACAAAATCTTAGTAAGACGGTATTCTGTGCCACTGTTGTTAAAGAGATGTACACAGGTTTTGTCTTCCTAAAAACATTAACTGTTGTGGCTTCATAGTTGAAATTACTATTTTGGGATTCTTGTTTTTAGTATAATTCAAGATTTAAGGAGGTCAACTTCGTGTTACATATTACAATGAATAATCAAGCATATGTACCAAAAGGTCGTGAACACACGTACAAAAAAGTTGACATCTATGAATCGTGAATTGAACCATTATGTCTTATCAAGACAAGACACCAATGGTAATTTAAACCTGTACAGCTTTAATTTAAACACATCCAACTATTATTTTTTTTAAACATTTGACTGCCATGGTTAAATGTAAACGTCAATATTGAGAAAAGTAAGACTCAATAAGTTATGGCAACTTTAATGAACAAAGGTTCCAAAACGTTAAAGCTTATATTAAACTTGTCAATGTATATGCAATATCTTTTTAGACACACTTACATTAAATTTACTTATAATTGGCGTTGTTAGCAGTGTATTTTGGTGT
>JAULCD010278059.1:0-10121 GCA_032361085.1 Calliostoma canaliculatum | reverse complement strand
ACAGTTCACAACGAATGTAGCAATTGTAAAACTGACTTCCGTTCCTGAAAGCCGTTTAACCAAATAAAGTAACATTACAACTTTGGAAATCATGTTACTTAACTAACATGTTAGTTTTCCAAATGTTAAAACAAATGTAACAAAGACTCGCTGTGAACTGTGCACTTGCCAGTGAAGATTTCCCTGAAGGAATTCCTTGCCGTTAACCATTACGTGCATGTTGTTAAAATGTTTAGAAACTGGGTAAATACAGAATTCACTTTATAATTATCCTTGACATATGTTTGATTTATCTTATTTACACTGGTGGTTCATCTATTTGAACATTTTAGAAGGGGCTTTATCATTTCAATAAAATATACAAAACAAAACCATTTTCTTGGATTAATCTTTGATATATTGTAATTCGAAATATAATATGTTTAAATAGCCAAACTTTCTTACGGCACATATACGGTGTAATGATACATGCCCTAATCTCATTAAGTTTAAACACTACCAAAATTAAGTAAGAGGAAAAAGATATACAGGGAAATTGAAAACAAGGAGAAAGTGAGAGTAGGCTTGAGCAGAAAGTTTGTCAGCTTGAGATATCAACCAATAGTCTGAAATATTTAAAATGTTGAAAACCCTTCAGGTCAGAATCGTTTTCGCAGGTTTATCGAAATTAGGGTGTGTGTTGTCAGAGAAAGGAACCTAGCCGAGTCATGTGAAGGGCTATTTATACAACCAACAGACGCATTGTATTACAGTCATGCTCACATCAAAAGTGTAAGGCAACATGTACCACCGTTTGCGAGTTTGTGGGGAACACACAAATTTCACAGAAGATCTCAACAATGTTAGATTCATAAGTAACATGTGTGAATCCTATTATCGTCGCTCCTTCTGCCAGATCCCCGCCGGGATACATCTGCAGATGCTACACCAGATAGAAGTACAACAGAAATTAAACCGTCATCTTGCTGGAGCATTAATACAAAGTGTTTGATTGACATATTTTAGAAGTTGGCAAGGGGAGTAATAGAAGAGAATAATTATATGAACAACAACTTCTTTATTGCGCCGAGGGGCAACGTTTGGCTACAGCTTATTAAACCGTTATCAAACAAATGTACGGTTGCTTGATAAATGTATAAAAACCTATAGCAAAACGTTGCCCTTCAACGCAATAAAGAATTAGTTATCCATCAAATTATTCTCTTGTAATACAGAGTCACGTTGAGCATGCAGTTACACGTGCAATGGAACAAGGGATAATACTAAATGCTGTTGTTTTTAACGTTAGACGTTGGGAAAAACACATGAGCTTGACCTAGCTGTGGCACACACGAAGGGTGGATCCCTCCTGGCGTGTTGGCAGCACGGTTGTTGACCAACCTGTGGTTGGCAACTGCTTGTCGTTTTGGTGGCATTGTAGATAAGCACGAGAATCAAGCGGAAAAACAATCAAGCGGAAAGGTTTTCAACAGCCTGTTTCAGTTGGAAACTGAAAACTAGAATCAAGCGGAAACGCGAAAAAATGCGAACAAAACGCGACCTGCTAAGACAGCAAAAAATGGCGACCACGCTTAGTGCCAGGCGGGAAGTAAAGGGAGTGAGAAGGTGACGTGACGTCAGAGGGCTAGCTATGACCTCGTTAAGGTTGCTATGCAACGCGTTGACCCTTGACTCAACAGCAGTGAAATACGGTGCGCATACTGTCCATAAAACCATTTAGTAGCTAGTACTAAATGCGATTAATGCAGTCAGTATTACAACTGCCATGTTTCTGTCAATTTGACTAAAGCGGAACATGTCACACATCAAAGCGCAATTATCCCCGCATCATGTATTCAAGTCTTAGCTGTTTCATCCTTCTTATGCCTTCTTTGGGTGTGTAAAAAATTAATTAGGACCGGGATATATATGCCACTGAAGCCTTCAAGTGTGATAAGAAGGTATAGTGTCATCCCACTTACACATCAAAGCCCTCTCAGCGCAATAAATAAGTTGTTATCCATAATATAATTCACTTATTGTTATATGCATGTGTAGCCTATTTGGAATATATTTGAGTTGAAGTCATTTTGATCAAATGCACTTTTCGATTTTAAAAAAATAGAGGCAGGTTAGCATCATGGTTGGTATATCGGACTACAGATCAGACGTGTCAGTGTTCAACTTCTGCTCGGGAGACTGATCGTTATTCTCTGTAAAACAGTCACACTCTTGGTTTACTTGTGCCAGTAGAAGATCCCAGGATTCATGACATCACACACCTACACAGCTATTCATTCTCTCTGAAATTTAAGAAAGCTGACTTTTAACTATTGACTACTAAAATTTTGACTTGAAAAGCATTTTATTGTTGTCGTAAACACACATCTTTGGAAGTTATCGAATGGTAATTATTAATGGTGTCACAATGTCTGTCAAGTGTAATTAACTTTTCGGTGTAAGTTTCATTTTGATTTTAAGCACCTGGTAGTCATAAACCCTTGGAAAATAAGCCGATTAGTCTTATAATGATGAATATTACTAATACGACAGTCATTTAACTCATGAAGTCTACTAGCCTTAGCTAACATAATGGATCTATTCAATCTGGCAGAGAGTGTGATACATTAAATGTATGACCAATTTAATGACAGTGTTTGTAAGGTTCTCAGAGCACTGAAAGAGCATCTCGGGTTCACTAAAGAGACCGCGTTGATTAAAACGAGTGAGTTTAGGTGTGCCCAGATTTTCATTAAAAAGACCACTTTCATTTATCACAGTATTACAGTAAATTAGTTGCCGTTTTGCACCACCAGACCTCAGAGAAGAAACTCAATTTTAGCATGAAAAGTAATGATTCGAATGAATACAGGATACAATCACATAGATAATAAAAGTACAACACAAAGTCGGAACAAAGCTTAGCCTGAGCAGTATCTTTTATACATCAATGAACGGGACAAAAACTACACAGTCAATCCTTATAATTAATCACAAAAGTAGCAATTTTGAAAAATAAGTAATAGTGTGGGACATATCAACATTGTCATTGTATGGATATGTCAATAAAACTTGGGTCAGGAAAATGTACGTCACACAACTGTGTGTTACAGCAATCGAATCCAGTTTTCACAATAGTTACTTTGTATACAATAGCATCACATAATAACATGAAATAATTTATTCTACGTTTATCGTTGATTTATTAATTATTATCTAGCATAAAACTTTGCAAAATTCCAACGAAATCGACAAGTAGGCGAATTAAGACATTTCAATCGTGAAGAAATTTGATGTTGACTTTGACGTCATGTATAAACATACGGCTTCAATAGTCTATCAATGTTGGCTAATTATCTAACCTGAAGATAGTTTCTTGTTGGTACAAACGCAAAAAAACCATTTCTTAGAATTCAGTTAAAGTCAAAAGATAAATTTAAAGAAAGTTTCTTTCACAACAACATGAAGACCTGGTTGTAATCAAAGGCGCAAAACGCTCAAAGTTAACGTTACTACTAATGTATGTGCCGTTAAAACATTTACAATCCACAAGTATTCTGGAAATCGATATAAGTTGAGTAAATGCAATAACACTTGGCCATGACATCCAATCAGAATGCAGTATTTGCGATGAATTTACTTAAAATAAACGTATTTGTATTGAATACTATCGAGAACAATATGTTACCCAGAACAACACATACGTATAACAGACACTCTATTCAGCAATAGTGTGAAATGGGAAATGAACTATTTAAAGATGTAGTGATCTGAAAGTCACACTTGGCGTGTAGTAGGTCAAACATTCATGCAATGAGCTAACGGTCTGTGTTTACACTTAACCTCAGGTTAGTGGGGATGATATGTAGTTATGCACTAGAAAACAAATTTATAGATTATTCAGCGAATTTCCATCGGTTGGAAATCACATCAAACCGATGGAAATCCGATGGCTACTTTTTCTGATTTTCTAGTGCTGGTGGAGAGGTCAGTCGTTGCGCACGCTGCTGACACGTCGTTATTGGCTGTCTCCGTCAAGTTCCCAGATTGTGTCTATCTCAGCAGTTGGTCTTTATAGTCATGACTTTAGGCAAGTTTGGCGCACATACGTCTCATTTTAGTGAGAAATATCCCCCAAGGTTACGAGCCCCAACTGCATAGACGGAAGTTGATATTGCTGACTTGTTCTGGTCTCATATTTGTTAATCAATGAACTATATTGGGAAGGCTGGAGTAGTTTGTACTTGTTTTGCATGAAAAATACCGGATAGGAAATATGATGGCTGGTTTCCACTCTCTTTTAATATTTCTAACACAAAAGAAGGTCATATTATATTCATTAAAGCCATATTTATCCAAGTATACTGGGCCTTGAAAATGAGTCTAAAAATGAAAACATGAATAAGGGATTTATTTTTGGTTACACGAACTTGAAATTATAGGAGCAAGCACCGACGAGATATGTTGGTTTGTGTCACAAATAGGGGTCAGCAGGTCAATAAAGTTGGTTAACCTTTGTAGTCAGTCAGCGTTTTCTGAGAAAAGTCATGTCTAAAAGAGTATTTATAAACTATGTCTGGAACTTGGCATCGAAAACAGGAGGTAGCTTGTTAAAATTGTGTTATGTTAGACCTGCAGGTGTTTATACACAGTCTCGACTGTACATTGAAGACACAAACGCAAGCCCACGGTGACAGAAACGAATATTCCATGACACAATGAGAAGACAAGTTAGTCAAACGTTATAATCCCAAGGTTTCCGAGGGACATTATGAATTTCTTAATGCAGAAAAAATCCTCCAATTTGAAACTAAGTTAAATTGCTAAATATGTCGCCTGGTTAAGTGTTTTTGTTGGTTTGTTATACTGCATCCAGTATGTACGTTTTAACTGCCGTTATGATTGTCATGATAACAGTTTAAATTGTCACATCATAGTGCTATTGAACAGCAAGGACAACGTCATATAATGGCGAACACAATGTACGTTTTGTGGCAAATTTCGATTTGAAACAGTTTGTTTTAAGGCCTTAAGTTTTAATAAGTATGCGATTGAATCGTATTGTAATTTGCACGGTTTGTGATAGGCCACGAAATTCATTTAATATAAATTATTCAAGCACGTGATACTATCATCTGACATGGCATGAGAACCACTAGGAAAAATGCAAATAAATTATTAAGCCGATTTCCATTGATTTGATAACATTTTCTATGAAAATCTCATCAAACCAATAGAAGTCCTCTAACACAATTATACATTTTGTTCCAGGGAATAAACAATCTGACGACATACTCAACTGCAGAATAAACGCTGAAATTCTGACATAGAAACACTTGTCGTTACACGATAACAAAGCAATGGTCTTTAATCAGTTGCATTGTTTATAATAAATAAATATGTCAATATTGTATATGCTGATTTTGAAAACACTGGTGTGACAATGTTTTGTTGTAAGATCCTATAATAATAGTGTATAATCAATTTGGAGATTGATAATACACCATTGATAATGTTTTGTTCAATAGTTTTGTCACAAAACGCGAGTGTGTACGTTTTTCAATTGATAAAGTAATTTTTAAATACCATGCAACAATATTTTCTTATTACTTAAAGCCACTCATGTTATCATGTAATTATTAGTTATTTACAAAGTCATCGTTATACATTTTATGATGATTATGCAAGTATTTAAAAGCAAAACGACACTTAATTTGTTTCTTATTTAGGTTCTGTAGGGCCAGGTGTAATACTGTTTATGAACTAATTGTGTACCCATGTATGTATATATGCACCTGACACTATAACATACTGTTTATTTTAAGTATTATTAATAAATAGACGATTACTCTTTGAGCATATTTCGTTTCTTTACGTGGTTTGTTTGCTGTTATTTTGTCCAGTCCATAAACTAAGCCGTTTTACGTGTTACTCTGTGTACAAACCTCACAAAGCAATTGTTGCTTAAACAAATATATCAGCTGAACTCTTGTAATCTGGACCTACGTTTGCCGCTTTGCAAACAAACAATTGATTTCTTCTTGTTGCATTATACAGGACCCACTGACGGAATATAACAAACTATTATTGATCCATATAATAATCAATAGTGTATGTAAGGTTATTGACCAATAGTGTTTGTGTGGTTATTGACCAATCGTGTTTGTCTGGCTATTGGCCAATATTGTATGTTTGGTATTAGGGTAACTACATTTATCGTGACAATCAATGAGCGTGGCTAATATTTTCAAAACATTCAGGTCTCAGTGTGTAAATATGGTTATTGCCTCTAACCTCACACAGCAGTACACTACTTTCCGACAAACTACCTACTTTTGGTATTCATATTTACGGCTAAGTTATACTCAATGCAGTTTGTGTTGCACAGTAATGGAACCGTTGAAACACTCTGATTAAGCTGCGTGAGAATGTTTCACACCAAGTACGGTGCCTGTTTCAATTTATTAACATTCTGTCTCTCTCCCTCTCTGGCGGATGTTACGTCCAATGATGTGACAGAGTCGTTGAGTGTGAGAGTGTGAGAGTGAGAGAGTGTGAGAGTGCGAGAGTGAGAGAGAGAAAGAGCAAGAAAGAAAGAAAGAAGGGAAGAAGAGGTTCCCATGAGTTTCGCCCTAGATATTTTTAATTTTCGGGGTGTTTTAAATAACTTTACATCAACACATTACGATATGTACCGACAATATCATTCCAACGTTTTCTTATTGTTCAATACTTGCTCTTAACGACCACTGAGACACCATTGGTTTACAAACGAAATATAGTGTTCGTATTGAATCAAACACCAGCAATATAATTACATACGGCTGTTGCGAAACTTTTATGTTTGTGTATATAGTTGTGTAAACGCATCTGTTATCAATGGAAATCCACTTAAAACTATACATTTGTATGACTATGTGACAAAACATAAAAGTTGACTGCTATATGTGGTACACTATCACTTCTTAGAATAGTATGATGCAGTCAATACTCATGGTCGCCGATTGATATGTCGAATTAACAAGGGCGTCTGATTAACGAATTTAAACAGAAATATAGCAGTACAATAGCAGATCCTTATGATATGACTTGAACAATTAATAAAAAAAATCCTGGTGCTTTAACCTTTCATTACGTATTGGCAAGTAATTACTGTCAAGTAAAATATAAACATATAAAATCAAAGTTAAGAAAATGAGAGAGTAAAACATATTCTTTGAAATCTATTAAAAGAAATGTTCCATCTGTCTTTGTTTAAAAATGCAATCTAAAGTAGACACTCAAAAGCACAGAGGGTTGGATTGATGACACACACACGGTTAAAAGAACGTGCTGGGCTTGGCCGCTGATTGCTGACTCGAGTTAACGACTCATACTTAGCTTTGTATTGAACATGTTGTTATCAAATCACGGTGTCAGATTGGTCGCGATCTGGCCCCTGTTCCAAAAAGCAGTCTTAGTGTTGATATCACCCAAATTGATTTTTGAAACAATGTCCGTTGAAGTTGATTTTTATCGCAGACGTACGACTGCAGTTGCAGAGAAATCGATTTAGAGCCGGTTCCAAAGCGACCTCTGTGCTACAACAGTCGTAAGTTATATTTTTGCATTTACGATCATCTTAGCCTATCGCTTTGGGGAACGGGGCCCTGGTCATTACAAGGACCGCCAGCATTTAACCGCCAATTGCCATGTAGAATTAACAATGTAATACAATCAGAATGTTAGCCACTGACTTGGCATCGAAATGGACAAGTCTCACAGCAAATGCGTCAGATTACCAAGAGTTAATAGAACTGTTAAAAACGGTTCCTAAATTGTGTGTCGGAATGCCGAGAATATCGGATTAACGGGGTATGACTATTTAGGTTTTGTGGCAAACAAATCTCCCACCCCATCCCCGTCCTATTTTTAGGGTACCTGTGTTAACACGCACGACTGATATTAAACATGGAGTTTGTGATGAGTGTGATTTAATGTATCAACCGATCGTCACTTCTATCAACAGGTAATGATATATTTTTTAAATTACGAATCAATTAATTATGTGGACATTTACTTTTTCTCGAATCTAAATTTTATCAAATGGAGTTATACTGTGTAAGTGTTTTATAAGCACACATGTTTTCTTATTATTCAGTTTGTTGGTTGAACAGGGAGTTTACGATATACGTGGTGTATTAACCTTAAAGGTGTTCCTGTGATTTTGGGGTGTATTTTTAATTGTTTAATATTCTTATATCCCTCATTAACAATAAAGTACCTGGTGTTTTGCTAACGTTTTGAAACAAAAAAAAACACTATATTATTGGCTTCTGGAGGGACTCGCCAGCATACAAATATAGTTTCAAGGTCCTTTTTTGGACTGCAATATACATAGTCTTGAGATCTTCAAACAATTGTATCATCTCTTTTGAGATAACCTTCCACTTGGTCCCTCGGATATCCCACCACGATAGTTAAACCAAAAAGTGTACATATGTGGCCTAGTATGTGCGATTTTCGTTTAATTTGTGACTTGGTGAAGTTCTTAAGTTTTCAATTTAGAAAATTATTATTTTACAGACGCATTCCTCGTCTATATCTATCTGAAGTAAGAAAGAAAAGACTCACACAGAAAATCCCCTCTTTTTTAAAAAAGCATCGTTTAAACGATTCAATTCATTATGGCAATATTATCCGAGGATTGTGTGCCCTCTCTGTTGATAGTTAATTATGACAATAAGGTTCCAGATATCGAGGCCATCATTTCTCCTGTTCATGAAATTCGCTTGACAATACGAGTCTCGTAGCGTGGACAATGAGATGTGCTTCCTTGGTTTGCTCTCAGGATCAAGTAATGGCCCCATATCTGTTCCGGAGGAACAATAATTTTCAAGACGTTTCCTTGATTACTCTGTGATCAAGTCAAATGTTACTGACATTGGCCCTGTTTCTCAAAGTTGACCGTAAATACCACAATATAACTGTGGCTTACGACTGTTATTAAATTGATTTCTGCGCTACGACAGTTCTAAGCCTATAATATAAAACTCCACAGGACGTTGTGCCCAGCTTGGAAGTTGTCAGTTAAACGGTTTGTACAGAACCAAGGCTGATGATGATGTGTTCAATGGTTTCAAATCGATTTACCATAATATAGAGCTTCAACATCCAAATGGACATTTTACATAATGTACACATAGCACAGACATGCGTTTGTTTAGCAAAATGACGGAACCTGGATCGAAATAAACCAAACACAAACTTCGAACTCCATACTGCTCTATCGGTCCGCCGACTTCTTTAGGTGTGCATAAATCTCGTAAGGTTGCCTTGGGATTAGGTTTTGTAACATGTGCAAGTTAACATTTTTTGTTTATTGATCCGTGCCCACACTTACACATTGTAGTCAATTAGTGCTCATGAATAGCAATATCGCACTAGTCAAATGTATTGAGATTGGAGCATATATCTTGCCAACTCCCTTTTATCTGACACACCAGTGACTGAGATTTCGTGCGACCTTGAATAGAAACAAATGCGGGAATGCTATAATGTTTTTTTCTGGATTGATTAATTTGGTGCGTGCATGAGTAAATGAATGAAGGATATATTGGGTACCACACTGAGACTGTCATTCTGTGGACACTTTTGAATTTGGTTTTTAGTTGCAATCGTAACTACATTCTGTGCTGGAATACTTCATTTCCCTAAATACCTTCCGGTGTTATTTATGTCTGGTTTTCTTCAAACATTAATGCATTAGTGCTCTAGCGAAATCCCTTTTAATTATATCTTTTTCACCCTGAATGTGCTGTTTTAAACATACCATGAATATCCAACAGGGAGGTTCTCGTAATTGACATTTAGGTTTTATTCTCATTCGTATTCAATTAGTGCTATTGGATTTGTGGCATAAATAAATGACACCGACTGATTGTCTGAAGGTCTTAAAAGTGTCAATTTAATCCATATATATGTTGTCGCTGATTGTTGTCACACCACTGTAATTTGCAATTATGTTTCAACTGAACTGGGTCCCGTTATTCAAATGATATTAGTCTTATTTCATAGTAAGTGCTAAAATTCAACATTGGCATACAACTATCGTAGCGCTGAGATCCCATTGAAACCGGTGCCATTCGGCACCTGTTCCAAAT
>JAULCD010277950.1:0-10124 GCA_032361085.1 Calliostoma canaliculatum | reverse complement strand
ATGCTTCTTTTTAGCTGACTTATGCTTCAAAAACTGGGAAAATTAAATTCTATTTATATATTCTAAGCACTTTACATGGATTTATTTTAACATCACTAAGCTTTTTAATTGAGAATTTATTTTTTTGAGGTTTTCAGCTGCAGTAGATAATATGTTATTTTTGTCATTATGATAATAAAAAGATTAGGGTCGGCACCTATGTTGTAGGCGAGGTCGGGTAATCGGAACCACAACATTTTTATATTTTTGGCCTAACAATGAACACAAGATTGGCTTGTGTTAGCCCTGACAATGCTGAGAGCAATAGGTTTTCATTTCAATGTTGAAATTAAAATTATATAAACGGGTTTCATGATGCTTCAACACACTGATGGTTATTGAAATAAATAACTACATGTATTTGTTTTCAGATGATGTAAAAAAAACAGGATTAATGTTCACCCAGGATTGCAGACTGTGACAATTTGTTTGGTTAATATTGTGAATTAGTTTAGGTATTTTATTCAAAATGTTCAAGGTAAATGTAGTTCACATTTTCAACAAAAAAATCAAAGAAATGTTCTATATCTGTTCTTACACAAATCAGCTTTCAATTGTCTTCATAATGTCCTTTAGATTTAACCCTTAAAGTGTTTAATTAAATTTTGTAAAACAAGAAATGTGTCCACTTTAGTAGGACTTAAAACTGTGATCACCTTTTGCAGTTGAAAATCTATCTGTGGTAACTTGTTGAAAAGGTGCTCTTTTCAACAAATTACCACAGGATTGGTTTTCAACTGTATATTTAAATTTTAGTCAGGACAGAAATATCAGCACAGTGTCACTATCACTTGAAGGGTTAATGTGACCACAAAGAGATGATATATTAGCACCAAAGTATTATTGCTTTTGATATAGAAGATACAATTTCATTAGCTTATTCATTTTCATAAATATTATGCATATATGTTTTTAAGCTATAAAACAAACAAAACTTTTATTTCTATGAACAAACTTTTGATTAAGAAGTTTTTATTGCACAAATCACTATTTTCAGAAAGACAAAACTTAAAAATATGAAATAGATAATCTCAAACCTGATTTGTTCGACTTCTATGGTACTTAATCATATGGCCAAATTATGCTTTTTGTTACACTACTTTCTGTTGCACTTTATATAAAATTAAGTTAATAATTTTATTTGTATTCTAAATAAATTAGGGGGATCCTCTCTACACTGCATGGTCTTCAAATTATCATGTCCCAGAGGATTTTGATGCATAACAAAGTATAGGAATGTCGTAGAGGTGACTTCCGGCCCACATTTGAATAACTAAATTAAATTCACATTTTCTTATTTTGTCAAATTTACTGTAAACATGTGTGTGTATCGTGATTTTTACTTCCACTAGTCATACATTTTATTTAACTATAGCACACACAGTTGAAACTGAAGTAATAAGGCGGATGTGTCCAGACTATATCAGAGTCAGGAATGAAAGGTATTGACATCAAGCCTAAATCAAATATTAGAACAAAATATGCAATATACTTTCATAAATTAAATACATCATAAATAAAATAGCCCTGATTGATTGGATTTCTCTGAAAATAACATAATTATAACAGTAGTGTTGTTAAATGTGTCATCATTGGTAAGATAGTGGTATCACTGATGGTATAAAAAAAAGGAGTGTTAACGATGTTGTTATATAAACATACATTCAGATGTACAAACGCTTATACTTACCTGTGTAGCTACTTATCGCAAGTCAAGAGGAAACACAAAACCCCTAATGTCCATTAACCTGCCCCTTCCATGTCACCAATCTGTCCAGAGTTTAAGACCAGAAAGCCGTAAAGAAAATGACAAAAAGGCAAAAATCCAGAGGAGACTAAAATGTACACCTGAGTGAAAGCTTATTAAACCATTGCTTTTACTCTGAATGACAAATGTTTTAGCTAAGTGAGCTTGTCCCTCAAAGGAGAAGGAACAACTGAGCTGATCAACGCCAAATTGGAATGACCGAATATTGACGGTCACCTGTGGAGGCGTATCAAATGAAAGATCAAAACCTTGAAGGTGGAGAAGGAATTCTATTTGTCGTTATACAGCCTATGAGTCGTGACTCTATGGGCAAAAGAGATAAGCACTGCTGCCTTAGCCAAGTAACCTTTCTTCATCAAGGAGGCTTTGAGCAGTTTCGATTGTGAATTTGGAAGTTTCTTATCCCCGGATGAAGGTTGTCTCTGCAAGAGAAGATCCTGAAACTGCAGGGTGAACGATGGTCGGTTTACCAATTGTACTGGTCGGCCAATTAGGCGCGACCAGAAGCAGACGAAGCTGTAATGTAATCCTCAATTCATGGTTTAATATGTCATGACAGATTACCCAGGTACTTATTTGTTTTCCACTAATTTGAAATTAAAATGATGCAAACTACCCAGAAATAGAAAACATAGTGTTACTCATAATTTAGTACACAGTATATAGATATATCCCACCAAGGTTCAATATATACTGAATATATTGATATACACCTGAAAAAAAGTATTATAATCCCATGTTTTTTGCAAAGTGCTAATGTGTCACTAACAATTGAAAATATTTTGCGATACCAAAGGACACCAATTTAAAGACATGACTGATGTACATGGAGAAGAATTTTTTTTACTGGGGGAGATTTGTAACATCAGAACAAATTCTTATACAATTGTCAAGCATACTGTGTACAAAAATTAGTTCCAAAATATCCCACTTCATTCAATAAAGAAGTTGTCATCTATAAACTTATTCTCTTGCACAATACCACACAAAACAAATTTAAACCCCAGACTAGTTCATTCATTAACCCTTACAGTGCTGAATAGGGTTAGTAGTTTTTTAAACTGTGACCACCTTGTGCTGTTTTATAGGAGCTCTTTAAAACAAATTACCACAGGATAGGTTTTTAACAGTTTATTTTGTGTAAAATTTTGACAATGAAATAGAAAAAAAATTTGGACTTAGCACTTTAAGGGTTTAACTGGTTCAAGAAGTCTCAGCCTTCGAGTGCCAGGTGCAACATTTAATCATTTTAGTGATGAAATTCCAACTGAAATATACTGTTAACCCTCACTGTGTGGCTTTCTTATTGAGGTGAACACCCACATAGACTCATCCCACATGGCTTACTGTAAAAATAAATTAGTCACTTTGATCCCAAGACAACTGGTTCTGAAGAGCTTGCATTTCCAATGATATTTGAATCTATCAATACGACTTCTTAAATAACAATATGATTTTATGATATACACCTATAAAAACCATAAACTTTGACAAAACAATTATCTTTTGTTTCAGTTTCACCTCTGTTAATTAAAAAGATGAAACCCAATAAATCTTTCTACTATACAGTAGGGGCTAAAGTGTATCCGTGTCTAATTTAAGAAAAGCTCCTGTTTAAAAAAAAAAGCTTCACGGGATAGATTTTTAATTTTACAAAGTGCAATGAAAACTTAGGTTACTAATTTTGCACCCCTTATATCTTCTTCCCCTAAAGTTTGCCAGTCTTGTTCTAAAGCAAACAGGAGCCCAAGATAGTGGAGTGTGGGGTAAAACCAAATTAATGAATTAAAGAGATAATGCAGGGGTGTGGAATTACTATGCCCGACTCGTCCGACTCAGGAAATGTTAAACATGGATAAGTTCATTTTTGTGTGCTAGTTGTCTGTGGTCAAGTAAAGAATACTCCAACCCTTAAAGTTCTGAACGCATCACCTGTCAATTTCAATGTCCAAAATCCAACATACATAGGCTGTTAAAAAGCTTTCCTGTAATAGTTTGTGTAAAAGAGCTCCTGTTTTTCAACTGTACAAGGTGGTAACAATTTTTAGTTATACTCACCCCAGTTCGGCATTTAACTATATAACTTGGACAAGTAGAGTTTAGCTGCGGACAAGTAGATTTTGTCTGTTTACTTGTCCGTGGACAAGTTTAAACAATAGTATTTCCACACCCTTGGATAATGGATACCAACATTCAGTACAAACTGATAACACCTGAAATACATAACACCCCCAATAAGGAAACACCTACAGAGACCCTTCAAGTCGGTGAGTGAGTTGAGGTTTCAGTCAGCTCGCTGCGGTCAGATTTACAGCAGAAGAAGCACCTTGTGTAGCTCTGTGCATCCTACGAGTCTCGGCTGGTACTGACAAACTAAGGGTGATGCAAGCATTGCATCTAATCCTAACAACCTTGAAGAACGATTCTCCACTCCTGAGATGGATGCTTAGCTCCCTGAAATCTTTACATATTTGTGTGTATGTCTGATGATACAAGATTGGATTTTTGGGGTGGTGCTATTTCATCTTGATATTATGTCACATTTAACATGAATACTCCACTCAGACACACTATACTGACTCTAAGCCAATCAATGTTGATAACCCATGAAGAGAGTACAACTTTGATAACATCTTTTTATCTGCCGTGGCTGGGACTTGAACCCTGCACTTACCGGTCTCTGAGCAGACACTCTACCACTGCACCACACAGACCAGTGGAGACAGTTTTTTTAAGACAATGCCTGTTCCTCAAAGCAATTTTAGGCCAAGTTGATCGTAAGTACTAAAACAAAACATTGGCTTACGACTGTTGTTATGTAGAAACTGCTTTGGAACCGGTGCCTTTCAGCATCGGTTCCAAATCAATTTTTGCGCTATAACAGTCGTAAGTCTATGATAAAAAAAACAACTCCACAGGATATTGTTTAAAAAAATCACTTATGATCAACTTAGCCTCAGATCGCTTTGAGGAACGGGTCCCTGGCCTGCATATAGCAATTACTTTCTACATATATACAACTTAGATATTGGATTTCAAGGTCAGTGGAAATACAAAGATGTAAATGATTTACATGAAAGACACCAGAGATATGCAAAAATGAATCTTAAACCTTCTTTCTAATATCTACAAAACCTGATGATTATAAAAATAGATGCTTTTTATGCACAAAGAGAAAATGTAGATTCTGTAATTTTGAGTTTACATAAAGATATATTGATCTTAGGTTTACAAATTGTTGCAGAAAAAAAATTAAACCAAAAAAGGTGAAAAAATATTTTGAGGGTAGGCTTTTGTTATGTGTAGGCTGAGTATGGATAAACTAATCATTGCTTTACTTGGTTTTATTTCAGAGATCCTAACATGACTATGTTCAGTGAACTATCAAATCAGGAATTAGATGACAAGCAATAGCTACTCCTTCTACCTGTGGAATTGATTTTCATAGGGTAAAAGTGAAAGGAGGGATAATATGAAGGGAAAAATATTCTATGTTGAATAATTTTGTCATAACAAATCATTTTGATCATCAACTTTCAGAGTTAAGTTCATAGTATGCTACTTCTTCCTCCATGAATGTCTGTTTAAAGTGTTTAACTGTGTCCTCATTGTATAAAGTGCTCAATTGGAGAATTTTCAACTGTGACCACCTTGGGTTGTTGAAAACCTATTCTGTGGTAATTTGTTTAAATAGCTCGGAGTTCTTTCAAACAACTTACCACAAGATTGATGTTATCAGCTCATTTTGGTTGCATTGTTCAATTGTTATCATAATTTGAAATTGTGGTGACTTTGTGCCGTTGAAAACTTGCCCTGATAGAGTTCTATTAAACACATTATCACAAGATACATTTCAATAGCTTAGTGAGGTTGGAATTTGGACATTTGAATAAAAACCAAATAATCAGAAAACTGCCCAGCTCAAGTGAGATTGAGACGGGAGACAGGAAACACAAGCTGATGCATTATGCCTTTGTCAAATATTTATAATCTGCAGAACTACTCTTATAAACTCAGAGGTAGAATTAAGTAAAGGGCAGAAAAATTACACAATCCCATATTTCACATGGACACTATTTGATATTTTACATAAAGAGAATGTAATCAGGTGACTAATTATTGTTCTGAATGACAACACACGTAACTTGAACCTAGCTTGAGCAGGTGTTCGTGGTAGAAGTAGCAGCAAACCTAAGACATTACTATGACATTTGATGGTCAAAATCCATACATATTTTATCATTATAATAGTTTTTATTACCGTCAGTCTAAACTCAGAGAACTCCTATTTTAAATTAATTTATATCTTGCTTTGAATTAAACAATACATTATAAACTTGCCATTACATGAGAAAGAATATAATAATTTGATCACTTGGCGAAAGGTTAACTCTTGAAATGCTGGTGGAATCATTTATAAATTTTTGCATCCAAAGTTTGAACTAAAGAGTTTGTTGAAAACCTTACCTGTGGTTATTTGTTTGAAAGAGCTCCTATCAGTAGCTCTTTTAAACAAATAACCACAGAATAGTTTTTTTAACTTCACAAGGTGGTTACAGTTTTAAATCCAACTAAAATCAGTTCAGCACAGCAAGGGTTAAGTCCAGGGCCCTGTTCCTCAAAGCGATCTTAGGCTAAGTTGACCGTAAGTGCTAAAATTAGCATTTGCTTACGACTGTTGTAGTGCAGAGATCACTTTGGAACCGGTGCCTATTGGCACCGGTTCCAAATCAATTTCTGCACTACCACAGTTGTAAGCCTATGATAAGAAACAAACTCCACAGGACATTGTTTCAAAAATCATTAACGATCAACTTAGCCTAAGATCGCTTTGAGGAACGGGGCCCTGATCATGATTAATAAATGCCAAGGAAACACCTATGTTTCCCAATTTTGACATTTATCACTTGAGAAAACAACACAACTTCATGTTCAACCACAAACAGCACAGTGACTACATTCACTTTGTATTATGACACAACTTTAGCTGTTGACAAGTACTCATCAGACAATGCTGTCTCCGGTGACGACTCGCGCTCTTTGTTAACAATAGTCCGAAACGCTGCCGTTTTGAAGGTGTTTTTGGTCAGGTCTGAATCTAAAGATGTTCCTCTGATTATATTTGTGGATTCATCACTTAGAGGGTTCAGAGTTCCGTCATTATTTAAACCCGTAGACTTGTCACTTATTTGGTTCAGAGCTCCGTCTTTGTTGCGTTCCTCCCCCGACGAATTCTCCCCCTCGTCACACGAGACACTTGGACTGGATGTCCCGTCACTGTTGTCGAAGTGTATATGCAGCGAGGCTTTCACTGCCTCCATGTCATTTAGTTTGTCCTCCTGGTCAATAAGCACATCTTCTGGCGAGTCGATCACTTCCTTGTCGCCTTCCACGCTGGCCTCCAACTTCACACTTGAAGGACTGCCCACTTTGAAAAATTCATCCTCGTTAGCTTCGAATAAAGTTTCCTTTTCATCAAATTTCTTGTCATTATTATCCCTGTTTTCCTTGTCCTCTGAGTTCTGTAGCGAGGTCTTGTTATCGGAGATGCTGGAACTTTCGTAGTTTTGTGAACTGATGACCTCCTCCTTCCTAGCGAGACTCGATGCAGAGCTGGAACCGGCCAGACTCCGGGTGCTGTCCAGGGCGGTGGAGCTCGCAATGCTGTTTCCTGTTCCGCTGGTTGGAGTCAGGGAGCGAGTGGATAGTCCGTCACTAGAACAAAGAGTCAGCAGCAACTTCAGTGTTGTGTACATCTAGAGCATCATGCACAACTACAATTTTGTGTCAACAAGGGAACTAGAAGTTGTTTGTTCAGATACAAACTCTATTATAGCCCCTCAATTCGCTGACATGTTATATTACTGATGTTATGGAAAGACACTAAATTTTTCCAAATAAAAAAATAATTTTTTTTTACAAAAAACAATCGCACAAAAATCCTTTTTTTATTACTCACAGCCAAATGCAATATTAAAAATGTGTTTGAGCTATTTTCACAAAGTTTAAAAGCCAAAAATCCTCTCGTAAAGAGAGTGCTAAGATGAAAGTTTAGCAACTTGAACTTAAGGTAGCTATTTGGATCGTACTAAGATCGACAAGTTAACCTCAGCACTGTTTTTACACGGAGATGCAACAATCAGGTACACGACTCACGCTCTCACTCCTAGTCTCAGTTCAAGCAGAGTCCGGAAGTTCTGCAGTGTTAAACGAAGGTCAGGGGTGCCCAGGCCCCAGGAAAACCGGATCTGTGGAGGAGCCAACAGTAGCACGTGAACAACAGTTGGTAAAAACTCTTTCAAAAGGAGGCGTTTTAAAAACTGTAGGAAAGTACAGCAGGCCAATGATCTGCCTTTTAACCCCAACCTAAATAGGCTGTTAAAAAGCTTCCCTGTAATAATTTGTGTAAAAGAGCTCTTATAGGAGCTCTTTTACACAAATAATTACAGGAAAGGTTTTTAACAGCACAAGGTGGTAACAGTTTTGAGTTATACTTAATCAAGTATGTTGAAAACCTATCCTGTGGTATTCTATTTGAAAGCTTCCACAGGGAGTTCTTTAAATAGATTACCACAGGATTGTTTTTCTAACAGGAAAAGAAAGTCAAAGTTTTAGGTCCCATTAAGATCAATGCATCTCGTGAAGTATTACAAAATATTCTGAATTTGAAGACTCTCTTGTGAAAGACATGTTGTTGACTTCCAGAAGAGCTCACTGTCAGACAATACAAGTCCAATCCCACTTGAGAAAGAACAACTAACCTGACTGATATTTTTATTGAGTAGAAAGACACCATAATTGAACTGGAACTTCTCTTTGCCTTTACTGTACAAAGGGAAGCTGAAAATGAAGATGTTTTGTTAGAATTATCTGATGGTTAATCCTTAAAATGTGCAACATTTCGACACATTTGTCCAAATTATAAACTAAATAAACTCTTAAAGACTATTGTGTGGTATTGCTAAAAAAATTGTTATAGTAAGCTTTTATTTTGACCCGTAGAGCGCTCAGTGCAACAATTGTTTGATTCGGTGTCCAATTTTATATTATATATACTACTCAAAACAAGTTTCGAACAAACAACATTTGAGCACTTAGTAATTAAATTGATTTTGCTGTTTACATGTTTGCTGTTTACATTTTGGAAAGGTTATATTCATGAGAAGTTGTTACAACTTAATGTTATTGCAAAGACTTCGTGAAAACCCGATGCTGAAAGTTGTTGGATTTAATGAAAAATTGGTTTGTATAAAATGTTGCAATTATGATGTGTTGAAGCATTAAGCATTTGCACATGTTGTTCATGATCCTTACTTCAAACATGCACTCGTTAGCAATAAAAAGTCGGTTGATGTTGGATATTTCAACATTGTATGAGTATTAAGTCTGTATGTCGCATTTCTTTGGGTATGGCAATTTTCGAGCCAAGCAATTGCCCTACCCCAATCTTGTAACATCAGCTGACGTCTCAACATATTCAACTTGCATTTGTCGAAATCTACATCATCAATCAACCTTTTATCGCTAATGAGTGTATGAACAACACATGTAAATGCTTTAGGTTTCAACACATTATGATCTTAATATTTCTCGAGACATTTCATATGAACAAATTTTTCATAAAACCCAACAATTTTTAGCGTTGGATATTCACGAAGTCATACAGAAGCTCTTTCGAACAATTTATCACAGTATATTTTTCAGGATATTGATCACAGTTTTAACCCTTACCATGCGGCTCACAGAAATATCCGAGTCAGGCTACTAGCACCCGGATATTTCTGTGAACCGCACGGGAAGGGTTAAGACAGGCTGAAATTAACTCAGCACTTTAAGGGTTAAGTATGTACTAACTCCCGATCCTTGTCCGAGAGCTTGGTGTGGATGTGGTCTCGGATCTGTGTCCGGGATCCCCGGTGCTCCAGCTGGTACCGGAGGGGCAGGTCCAGGAACTGGGACACCATCATGGTCAAGTGACATGTGTAACCGAGGGCAACCGCTATCATCACCTCATCCTGACCTGTAGGTTAAGTGGAGATGATACTGTTGTTAACCCTTAAAGTGCTAAGCCCAATTTTTTTCTATTTCATTGTGACAATTCCGTCCAAAATATGCTGTTAAAAACCTATCCAGTGGTAATTTGTTTAAAAGAGTTTCTGTAGGAGCTCTTTTAAACAAATTCCCACAGAAAAGGTTTTTAACAGCACAAGGGGGTCACAGTTTAAAAATCTACTTAACCCTATTCAGCACTGTAAGGGTTAACAACAAACACAACATGATGCTCTAAAATTTCTCTTCAACAACCACTGGGCCAAAT
>JAULCD010277839.1:0-10124 GCA_032361085.1 Calliostoma canaliculatum | reverse complement strand
CCCCCCCGTTCTAGTCCCCGAGGTCACACTACGTCAAAGCGGGCTCTAAGCAAGCTGTGACGTCGGGTGACCTCGGGGACCAGAACGTAGTCGGACACGTAGTCACCCCTACTTTTCAGCGTTGCCCTTTCAGACACCCGGGTGTAACCAATACACGTTGGCAATTAAAAAAACATTTAAAAGTGTAAATTTCAGTGTAAATATTATATTAATGCATGATTTCATTCTGGATTTGGTATAAGTATAACCGGAGGCATGTTGACGTTGGTGTCATCAAATTCAAGACCTAAATATATATACTTTAAATTGTCAAATAAGGTAAACAACAGTATTTTAGCCACGTATGATAAAACGTCATTTAATTTCATTTTTTAAAATTAATACTTAAATTGCTGTAAGTTCGCCCAGGGCACGACACGACTGGTTATATAGCACAAAACTCAAGGGGTAATATTCTTATAAACACGAAATAAATTATGCAAACTATAATTATTTAACTTTAGCCGTGTTCAAATTGAATTTAATTTAGTGTTATGAAAGTATTTTACTTGTTAAGCGCAATGGTGATTGAATTGACATTTATAATGGTAATATTTAAACAAATTACAACAAGAATTTTCATATTCATATTTTTCACGTGACTTATATATTTTTAATGAAAAAAACCCCAAGTATTGTTGTAGAGTTTGTCTCTGTGTATTTTAATCAAATAATTAACCATTTTAACAAAATATTTTTCCTACACCGTTACATTCAGTGAGAAACCGACATTCAACAATGCAGACGGATTCAAATTCAGGCTGTCAAACTTTTAAACAAGAACAGCTTCAAAGTCCTGACAATAACCAACAACAGCAACAAAGTTCTGACAATGACCAACAACAGCTGCAAATTTTGGACAGTAACGAACAAAAACAGCAAAATGTAGACAATAACCACCACCAACAACAAAGTCATAATAATAGCCAACAACAACAGCAAAGCCCTGATCAACATCAGCAAACTTTAGACAGTAACCCACAACAGCAGCAAAGCCCTGATCAACATCAGCAAACTTTAGACAGTAACCAACAACAGCAGCAAAGTCTAATCAATAATAAACAACAACAAAGTCCTGACGATGAACACACACGACAGGAAAGTCCTGATGATGACCACAGCCATGGCGGGCCATGTGAAAGCAAGCAACAAGAACAACTGAGTCACAGTAGCAGTCCTCAAAAACAACTATTTACTCAACCCCATCAAATGATCTATGGAAGGAATACTTCTAGCGGTCATTTGCAGTCTGATAATCCTCCCCAGCAGTTAGATGAGAGATTTCCAGAACAAAGAGTATATCTGTACCATTCGAGATTTGACGAGAAGCAAATATACGACCCCTCTGATTGGCAACCAAATCCACTTGAGTCTTCTGAAAAAAGTCTTGAACAGTATCAGCGACCACATGAATACCCTGATAATTTGATATCTTTGACACCATCCGACTTTGGTCATGGTGGATCTAAGCAGATACACACTCATAATATTGTCCGCCAGACACAAGGTGACGGTTTGTCTCAGCATATAGAAGATTATGGCTCGTCTCAACAGACAGAAGGTCATGGTGGCCCCCTGCAAACACACAATGTCGGTAGTTCCCACCAGACTCAAGGTTCCGGTAGTGTCCAGTCGCAAAATTATGACCTTCCACAAGACACACACGGTTCTGGTGTTTCTCAGCAACCACAAAGTCAATATAGTTCTGTACACATTTCCAGTGGTCTCCAGCAGGCACAAAATTATACTGACCCTCTACAGACACAAAGTCCCATGAGTTCCCATCAGACGTCAGTTCAAGGTGGTTCCCAACAGACATCAGTACACGGTGGTCCCCAACAGACATCAGGTCAAGGTGGTTCCCAACAGATTCCAGTTCAAGGTTGTCCCCAACAGACATCAGTACATGGTGGTTCCCAACAGACATCAGGTCACGGTGGTCCTCAGCAAGCAAAAGGTTATGATTTCCCTCATCGAATACAAACTGATATTTTTACCTATCAGCCACAACAACATGGTAATTCACAGCTGACTCAAAGTTCAAATAAAATGCCTTTGATGCCACAACATTTTGGACCAATGCCACAACAGGTCAATTCCCAACAACATCAGTATCAGGGTGGCAAAATGGTTGCTGACCAACAGTTGTCTCATTATTTTCAATCGCAAAATCTGTATCAGAGTGTTTCCGGTCAACCCCAGCCTCAGTTGCATGATAAGCAGCAGTACTTTAAACAACATCAACAACAGGATCAGTTTCCTGGCAACACATCATCTCAACAGTTTGACATATATCCACAAACATTCGGCCAGTTTCACACACCTGCTAAATATCAGCAGCAGTACCTTGGACAACAACATCAGCAGATTTCTTATCAACCCCCGCAATATCAACAACTGCAACAACAACATCAACAACAACAGATTCATTACCAACCCCCGCAATATCAACAGCAGCAGCAGCAACATTCACACCTGCAACAGCAACATCAACACCAGAAGCAGATTCCTTATCATCCCCAGCAATATCAACAGCAACAACACCAACTTCAGCAACAACAGCAACATCAACAGTGTACCCCGAATACTCAATGCCAACAGCAAGACATTACTGATGGGAACTATCCACAGTCAACAAATCAAACACCTATTGACAGACCTGCAGTTGCTACAGGTACATAACCATTTAACCATTTGGGGTATAACTGTGACTGCCCTGTGCTGTTTAAAACCTTACTTGTGATAATTTGTTTAAAAGAGCTCATGTAGAAGCTCTATTAAACAAAATATCTCAGCTAAGGTTTTCAACAGCCTACTTTGACAGAATGTACATTTGACATTGACAAATGTTGAACTTGGCAATGTTAAGGTTAAACAGTTCTAAAATGTACAATTATATCATAATCCCAATGTTTAAAAGCAAAATCTCTTCTCGACATTGCAATTTAGTCAAATAATTATTTCTAATTCTTTATCAAGTAATTTATAGGCCTGTTTAAACATTAACCTTCGGAAAACATTAATACTTTTGATTAAAGACAGTAGCAGTGTAAGGAGGCTTATACCACAAGCAAGTGAATCGGTGCCTGAGTCCGTCTTTTATGCCAGATTTTATTTCTTGGGTGTTGAG
This sequence comes from Calliostoma canaliculatum, assembly GCA_032361085.1. Taxonomy (NCBI): domain Eukaryota; kingdom Metazoa; phylum Mollusca; class Gastropoda; order Trochida; family Calliostomatidae; genus Calliostoma; species Calliostoma canaliculatum. The sequence continues at coordinate 6,955 of JAULCD010277839.1, read as the reverse complement.
ATACTTTTTGGGGTGTGTATGATCTACGATATGGTAATCCAATCAGAGTGAAGATATATTTTAATCTGAACCTAAACTAATGTTGATAACATGGTAAATGTATGTGACAGATGGTCCTATCGTGCTGGATGAATTCCGACTTCAAATTGTGAACGTCACTTCCAAGATATCAGAGGACACTCTCAGGAACTTCCTGGAGTCGTGTGCAGATTCTGAGGTGGATGTATTTGCATGGTCGGCAAACAGAAAGTCTGTTGTTGTTACATTTACAACAAAACAAGGTGTGTAATGTCAACGCACGGAAGCGTATTATTGCAGCGAAGAAAATCGATTTGTATCTCCTATGTAGAAATTATTAAGCCATGCGTATGCGATACTTAAAAACAGCATTTTATGCAGCACTAATATACTTGTGTATCAACGAGTTGTAATGAAAAAAGTGTTTCTTGGTAACATTAGTTTATTGTTTACCTGGACTAAAGGTCAGATCACATGACCTTTTAGCGAAATGCATGCATACTCCACTTATCCATTTGAGTGCCAAATTAATTTTAAAAACTATGACTTGTGCTGCGAAAAACCTACTTTGTGATAATTCGTTTAAGAGAGCTCCTTTAGGAGCTTATTTAAACAAATTATCAGGGAATAGGTTTTTAACAGACTTATTAATTTAAAGTATAAATAACGAAACGGACAAATGTTAGCATTCAAAGGACTAACGAGATTCTATGAGTCGTTAACGAAACTCAATGATTCTCGTTCATGTGATTTGCATTAATTTTGCTAAAAAGTTCTGTTCTGTGGTCTGATGAACTTTCGCCACGGTGTTGTTTTTTTTTCAATCCTCGTGCGTATTAAAACTACAATACTTCTTATTAAAACTTAAAATAAAAAAAACATAACTTTGCTCAAATCGTGATACCATACGAACGATATTTTGTTGTACTATTGTTAAAAAGAAAACTATTTCATTAACCATGTAAGGTTAAATCTACAGAGTAGTACTTGGAGTACATTTAGCTTGCTCAGTTCTTTTCATCATCTTAATACACCATGATTATCTTTGTTATATTGCCAGCATTTCCAATGGAATCTGTCTTGACAGATAGCGATTTAGATTATTATCTGGAGTTGATATTTTTATTCAGATATACAGGCTGTCAGCGCGGCATGTCAGACCAAACCTGTGGAAGGTAGTTACATCAAGGCCAAACCTGTACCAAGGTCAAGGTGTGTGAAGGTTACTGACCTGTCACGTGACTGCACTGAGGACAGTGTCCGGTACTTCTTTGAAAACAAGAAGCGGGGAGGACCAGTTGAAGATGTTGATTTTTATCAGGAAATAAACACTGCCTTTGTACGATTCGAAGATTATGGAGGTAAACATTACACAAGTCACATCAGTATGTGAATGAGATGAAAGAAATGAATGGTTTAAAACATAAATTTAGACTTAAGTTACAAGGCCCCGTTTCACAAAGATGTCATAACTTTACGACGTCGTAAACCATGTCACTGGGTTAATAGATTTGGTTTACAAATGCAGGTTTTTCTTTGGAAAGTGCACAGTTCACAACGATTTTTTTGCATCTGTAGACCAAATCCATTAACCCAGTGACACGGTTTACGACGTCGTAAATTTATGACATCTTTGTGAAACAGCACCCTGAAATGCTATATGCATATATAATTTTATGCAGTTGAATTTCAGATCCAAAATACATATCACTTCAGTATAATGTAAGGAATATAATAACTGGTGCATTCTGAAATTTTCAGCTTTTTAAAAGCATCTGTTAACTTGAAATTTCCTCAGTTTGAAAAATGGCACTATTCACCCAAAACAACATAGGCCTTGCAGTCGAAATGTTATATCATTGGGCATAACTAGAAATCTTTCTAATGTACAATGAGTCTAAATCTATTAGGCTGACCATCGCAGACCTGGACGCCGTTTCATAGAAATGTCAAAAGAATATGGGCGCGAAGCCACATTTTGGAAAATGTACAGTGGCTCAAAGTGTTTGGGTTATAAATGCCAAATCATTATAAGCTCTGCACTTTGCCCAAAAGTGCAGAGCTCATAACAGTGTTAGCCTTTGTAAACTGAAACCACTAGCTCAGTGACATGAACTGGTTTTTTAGGTCGTAACATATATGCCATTTTGTACACCAGCATGTCAGAACGTCACACTTCGTTTGCATCTAAGCAAAAACAATTTGCGTTTAGTCCCAGTTGGTAGTGCCTCAAGGCATCCCAACACTTAGTAATGTGTGGACAGTGCCTTTTGATAAGTGCTTTTCTTGTTAATGACAAAATATGGTCGACATGGAGAGCTTGTTTCTAGCAAGAAAAATGTCCATTGGCCAGCCTTGTTTTCAGATCTGTAATAGTATCTGTGGGATGAACGTTAAAGACGTTTTCTATCTTAAAACGAAACTGCAACAAACTGTACCAAAAGTAACCAGGTGCTTCAATATAATTGGCAAACGACACCAAAGTGTTTCTTTAGACGTGTATACCTTGGATGTTACAATAATTTATTAGGGCAATAGAGGCACAAATCTATTTCTGAGTCATGCTGATACCTGCAGTGCTTTAAAGTTATGAGGACGAGGACTTTACTGATTTGGGATGGGGAGGATTTCTCCGCAGCAGCAATGGTTATTAATTACTTGATGCAGTTTGTGACAGTTAAACTATTAGATTCAAATTTCGTTTTTTAAGGCGTAGCACAGAAAAGAAAAGGCTCACTTTGACTTACAGCATTAGCTTACTAAGTAGTATCACTAATTACTAATCACGAGTTAAAACACTGTTAAAACATTTGGTTTGTTGTATTATTATTTTTTGAACGGTATTAAACAGTGGTAAAACATAACACAATATTTTTATGTAATCATCTTTTATTACATTATCATGACGTTTCGGGACATATGATTGTTCCTTGATAAGGTGAATGTTTACCTGATGGAGGAGCAAGTAAATGCACTCAAACTTCGTGAAAATGGGGGGAAATCTGACATAAACAATTATTGACCCCAAAAATTGTCATTAATGAACGTCTTGTGTAATATGCACACTGTTAACCGTTCCAGTTGCTGAGAAGGTTATTTCCGGTTCTCACAAGTTGCATGGTTGTACATTGAAAGTCGCTATCCACCCTGATCTGCCAGGCTATACGTTGACTTTAGAAGAGTTAACACAAGTGTCGGAAGATGAGGTTGACGAACTCAAGCTTTTGGTAGTCAACATTGGTTCCACAACATCTGAGGACACCTTGAGGAACTTCTTAGAGAGCAGGGCTGATGCTGATGTTATCTGTATCACAAGGGGAAAGAACAATTCAGCAATTGTAACTTTCAACACAAAACCAGGTTTGTTAAAAAATCGTTTAATATCTGACATACACTGGAAAAAGTGTATATAACTTATTCAGCGGATTTCCAATGGTTTGAAGAGATTTGTATAGGAAATATCATCAAACCAATGGAAATCCGCTGAATAATTTTCATACTTTTTTCTACTTCCTACACATGTAATGTATTACCAATTGTATTTTGCTTCCGAGTCATGTGATAATCAGCTAACATTCATAATTATCCTGATGTTACAGATGTAGCTGCTGTGAAGAAAACGTGTGAGAGCAGGAAAGTAGATGGACAGAGACTGAAGATCGAGTCAGTGTTGAGATCTCAATGTGTGAAGGTGACGGGTCTGCCTCCAGACACGACTGAGGACAGTGTACGCTACTACTTCGAGAACAAGAAGAGAGGAGGTCCTGTGGAAGAGGTGGAGCTCTACAAGGAGGCGTGCACTGCTCTTGTACGCTTTGAGCAGCATGGAGGTAGCGTGTTTAATGACGCTCAGTCAATCACATGAACTTGTGATGTTATTTTTAAAAAAACGTTTCCACAAGATGGCTGCAGCTTTTATGGATCTATGTTTCCTATTTAAAGGTCAATAGTTGTTAACTACTCCACAATTCGACAGTGTTTAATGCATAAAAATAGCTGAAGGTATAACAAATCGCTTGATATAAGAATATAGTCCTAGACTTTTTGGGGAAAGAAATATCATGTGGTATCATGAAACAAATGGAATTTGACAAATTGAATTGTGTGAGAGGTAGCATTTTGTCTTGTCCAAAAGTTTTCCAACGATCTAGGATGTTATACACCATATCGAATGTCTTTATGATGGTCGCATGATATGAAGCTCGTTTAAAGGAATACACTATAACTAGTTGTTAAACTCTTTGTTGATGATTCCCTACCTTTTACTCACATTTGTTATAACTGAAAAATAAATTTAAACATCAGATGAAATAATTATTTATTTCAGATTAACATTCAAGAAATCCCTATTGCACCAATTAAGCTATTTAGAAATTACACTATGCGTGCTTGTTAATGAAAATAGTCAGGATAAACTATAAAGATGGGACTAATTATGCTTTTCTTCAGTTAATTTTGCTTTACTATGACTTCGTCTTTTATAAACTAGTAGTAGTGACAGAAGAAAAGAATTTAACATAAAACGTATTTCTATGCAGAGATGACCTTTGACATTCCAATTTCAACAAAAATTAATATGGTTAAAATCAACCCTGGTAATTTATTTCAGTCACAGAGAAGGTTTGTTCTGCATCTCACACCTTGCGTCAACAACCGCTAAATGTGGAAATATTCCTCGAGACCCCAGGCTTCACTCCTGCCGGAATTGACCCTGTGAGGGACAGACCGGTGCCTGGTACAGTTCAGACAGAAATGGCACCGATAGATGAGACTGAACATTTGCTGGTCCTTGTGAAGGGAATCAACCCAGGGACCAATGAGGACTCGCTGAAGAACTTCTTTGAAGCCAAGGCTGGTGTTGAAGTTAAAGACGTGGAGTGGGGAAAGGGGAGAACAGCAGCTGTTGTCAACTTTGAAGCCAAACCTGGTATAATCTGAGCATTGTGTTTACTGTTGTCTTAGCTATGATGAACATGCATGAAATAATCTCAAGTTTCCAAATCTGACTGAAATTCGTATCAAGTTTTACTGTATTATGCTTTTAAAGAGCAACACATGCATTCCATTCATTGTGAAAAGGGAGTTTAGGTATACAAACGTTTTGTTTTGTTGTGGATACTATTTAACAATGTATTAATTGTTTTGTAGATATTTGTAAGCTGAAAGAAGCTTGTAAGGCCAGACCTGTTGAAGGAAACACTCTCACTGTTGAACGTGTGATGAAGTCAAGAAGTCTGAAGGTCACACATCTACCTGACACAGCTACCGAGGACAGTGTTCGCTTTTACTTCGAGAACAAGAAGAAGGGAGGTGGTGGACCGGTAGATGATGTCCAGCTTCTACAACACACGAACACAGCCATTGTCAGATTTGAACACTATGGAGGTGAGTGGAACCTGTTGTTTTGTGATCTATTTAACTGTAAAGTTACCATGTATGGTCTATTATTTCAACGTACACTGTTTGATTGGCATTTTTAGAAGTTGGCATTGGAAGTAATGGAAAAGAATAATATTATGAATAGCAACTTCTTTATTGCGCCAAAAAGAAGCTGTTATCCATATTATAAATTAATTATTATTATTATTTCAACATGGTTTTTAAAATATATGATGCAAAGATTTAATTTTTTTCTAAATGAGTCTGTTATCTTGGTAGTCTGATGAGTAGTGTTGAGCAAAAATATGTCTTGTATTAATTTAGAGTAGTTGAAAAATATATAGTAGTAAGTCTATAATTATGATTCAATATACCTTATCAAATCACTTGGTTGGTCTGTTTGATTGTCTTTTATAATTAGTTACTTTGTTACAATATACAGGCAAATTTAGTTTTCTAATTGAACTGTGCATGATGACTTTAATCAATCTATAATATATTTGAGTCCATATGATGTTCCATCCCCATGTTTTATAGTGGCAGAAAAGGTGTGTTTACGAAGTCACAAACTGGGTGGAAGAGATATCATTGCTGCCTTACACCGAGATATTCCTGGATTTGAACCTGAATGTTCAGATGACGAAGGTTATATCAGAGGTCCATCATTCAATCAAGAAAGTTTAAAACATTCCAACAAACAGTGGGCTTGCTTACTTCAGGACATTCCAGTTGCCATTCTGCGCTTTCTCAATAAATCCGAAGAAGAACAGAGACAGTTTCGCCACGATGTGCAGCTATGGGGTGGCAGCATCAAATTCATTCAACAACCAAATGGTATGATAGCTGAAGTGTTATTTACTGGTGATGTTGGCTCTGGTTCTAACAAGAGCGCCTGGATAAAACAAGTTAATTATGCTGTGAAAGACTCCATTAAAAATATGCAATTAGTTGTTGAAGTTGTTGAAATTCCAGAAAACCTAAAAATTAAGCAAGAAACTGAAAGGGCTATTGCATCAATTTGGGAGAAGGTTGAGCATCTGCAGGTACGAATCTACTTGTTCCAGGAGAAACTTCATGTTGTTGGACACAGAATTAAAGTTGAAAAAGCTGGATCAGTGGTCAATAGATATTTTGCAACCTTCGGACCAAAGATGGAAAAGGTTATTCAATTAAAAGCATTTGAAATCCAATTCTTGAATCTTTCTAATGTCATATCTGACTGCCAGAAGAAATTTCCTTCAGTTAAATTTAACATTAATATGCATGAAAATCAGGTGACTCTTGAAGGACCACAACATGATTTACCTGACGTTCAAGTATTCATCCATGAAGCGCTGCATTTGCTTCACACAGATACCTACACTTTCAAAACCCCTCAAGGTGTTGAAATACTAAAAGGTTCTTCACTGCAGCACAAAATGAAAGATGACAACATCCAATGTGTTTGGGAAAAGGAAAGCACAAATGTGATCAAACTTTTCAGTCAGAATGAAGATGATGTGAAGAAAACTAAAGCACTCATGAAAGTTGCTGTACGTGAAGAGTCTATTAAACTGGA
>JAULCD010277728.1:0-10125 GCA_032361085.1 Calliostoma canaliculatum | reverse complement strand
CCAAAACAGTTTTTCTTGTATAACATCTTTATTATGTAACTTTCAAATGGTCAATCAAACTGTAAAAATAAAAAAAAATAAAAATTTTTTTAATTTTTTTTAAATTATGTGATTTATGCTATTACTTCTATTACTATTATGCCAGATGTTACAGTTTGTTTCATGTGCAGCCCTGTGCAGTATTTGAGTGCATTTATCCTTTATTCAGGAGAATTGGCACACAAAATTATTCAGTTTGTGTAAAATATTTACTCTTTTTAATAGTTGTAGTCATTTGTTTTTATGTACAGTAGTTAGTTGCAGGGGGTACTGATGATTTTATCTTAAAAAATAAACTATTATTCTGAACATGTAGCCAATTAAACCAGTTAACTTAAACTTGCATTGAGGAACATGGCCATGTTGGTGGCAACAACTTGTTTGTACAAATATTTGTATGGAAATGTATATTTTCATCTTTTTCTATTAAAACCAATTTGTAGAAGTCAAATTTTGAAGATTAAAAATTTCTTTCTAAATTAAAGAAGACATACTGCCAAAATATACAAGGTGTCTAGTTTTCTGGCATGTTAGCAATTATTCTGTAATTACACCTTGTTCATCTTACTTTCTAGGAAATAAAGACATTAACTCCGCAAAGACAAATTGTGGTCTTGAGTATCTGAAGAAGGTGAAGAAGCTACCCTATGCAACAGAACAAGCAGGAAAGTGTGACTTGAGTGCACTGATTGATGCCCAATTAGAAGATGAAGAAGAGTGTTACCAGTTGGAAGATGAGGAAGAGTGTGTCAAGTTGGAACCAGGAGAAGTTGAAGAAGTCCCTGGAGAAGTGGAGCAAGCGACACGCTTACAAGTGTGCACAACACCAGACCAATATTCAAGGGAGAAAACAATGCAGTCGCACAAAGCACAACAGCAGACCAATATTCAGGAGGGAAAACAGTCCGACATAGCACAAGATGAGGTGAGTCTTATGTGGTCACAATAAATTTTGTACTCTTCACTGGCTTAACTGGATTCACTTCTGCTTTTGCATATTTCAATGAATTTTTAAAAGAAAAGTAGTAGTATACACAGTGGGGGATTCTGACGCAATAGTGAGAACATCCTGTATTGGGAGCCGCTCTATTAGGGAGGGCCATGATTTTTAAAGTGTCAGTTTATAAGATAAAAAGTGCGTGAAAATGCAAAAAATATCTTTGAAAAAATAACAAAATGAAAACAAAATACAGCTATCTGGTGTTTATATTAACATTTATTCAATTTAAAAAAATAATATGTTGATTAAAGAGTGTATAACTCTTCATGTCGTCAAAAATGCCATGTAGAAAATCATCGGAAAATAAATAACCAATTTATAATTTACATTTATTGACATTAAAGGCCACGTTTTTTTTATTCCTTGGATTACGGATCCGCCGACCCATATTTCTTGCAAAATTAAAAAAAAAAAAAATGGAAACATCTAGGTTTTTTTCCCGCCGACTAGCACAAAAGTTTTTTAAAAATTGTAAAAAATATCTGATTTTTTTCCATTTTTAAAAATATCACAAACCCTTGTAAATTTTAAGTAAATTTTAGCGTTAATCTAAATGTCACAGCCATCGTATCGCTATTTCCGTAAAAGTTCTGTTAATATGAGTTACCTGCTCTTGTCAATAGCGCCCTCTACCTTTTCGTCTGCAAGACGGCATGTCCGCCATTTGACAGTGTGACAGACACGTTTTCTAATATTTTCCTCTGACAGTGAGTTGATGTTGTCAGTTGACAGCAGTATGTCAGAAGAACTTTTTTGTTTTTGCATTCATGGAGATAACGCGTCGAAACATCTTCTAGGTGTGTCGGATATTCAAACCTCTGTTGGAAACTTTATTCAAGCACGCAATCTCATCAGCGATGAAAATCAGATTGTGTCGGCGTTTGCCAGCACAAGTGAGAAAAAAGCAGAGGATCTTTCCATTGATCTTGGATCGTGTACTTTCAAATCTTTGTTGGACTTTGGAAACAGACGTTATATCCACTTGACTTTGGAAAAGACCGACGACAAATCATCAGTTGCGTCATGTGCCGGGCCTTCTATTCAAGCGACAAATGTGTTCGATGTGTTGAAGAATATGTCCCGAGCATACGCTCATTTACCTCAGAAAAGGTATTTATTTCATATTCAACAATTATTTAATTGTGTTTAACTGATTATTTGATTGGTTTTGGTAAAAACGTAAATCAAAAGTTCGTCTGCATATTTTTTAAATACCCGGATGAAAATAGTTACCTCCCTTCCTGGGAGATACGATAAATATAGGTGTATAAATATTGTTTTGGTGATTCAGATTTATTTTTAAATTATTTTTTTTGTGGAAGTTTATTTTTAAATTAAAACTTGTTTGAATTAAAAGTAATTTATTCTTAAATGAGACATATGATTAAAATTGTATAATATTGATTTTATTTTTAAAAATTTATCAGATTCATATCATAATTATTTTTTCTGAAACTCACAAACTTATCAAAAGTAAAATTAATACTAGTACAATTTTAGTTTCAGGATTTTGTTAATTGTTGAATATTTATTTATAGGTTATAATAAAATTTCTATATAAAATTTAACTTTTAATTTGCAAATTTGAAGTCTGAACTGAAAAAAAATATTTGGTAAACATGATTGTTATAATTTCAGCAGTTATAAAATGTTAATTTGAAAATATTGTTTATTTTTGCAGGCCAGAAAACACGGCTAAGGATCGCCTTCATAACCAGGTTATCAGTTTGCTGAAAGAGAGGAAGGTCATGTTTCAAGCTACCCAGGTCCAAACTTTGGGGCAGACTGTTGTAAATACACTGACAGAGGTCTTCTGGTACCTAGATCCACATATGGACAAGTTCCATGATCGGGGGCTTCACGTACCCAAGTCTTTCATGTCCTTTCAAGGCTTTGTCAATTGGGAAACACAGCACAAAAAGAAACCTCAGGTTTGAACCATTTTTGTTTTTGTTTTAATACTGATTCCTTGATAAGTTTAATAGACAGTAGGGTAACATTTATTTGTAAAATATACAAATATTAAGTCATTATTATGATGATGGTTTAATCTTGCCAACAAGAAAAATGCACTGGTTCTAAAAATATGTAATTCATGATTTTTTAAATTAAAGGTTTAGAAAATCAAAATATGTCTTTCGCTAATACACAATTTCACATATTTTTATATACACCCTACAGCTGGTATTAAATATACAGAGAGATGTAGCCATCATGTTGTCTGTCTGCCAATCTGTCTTATCATTTTGTTTCTGCAACAGAACTTGAAAACAATTTGAAATAATTTAACTAAAACTTACATGTTACTTGCCCAATGAACTGATGTCTTTTGATAGTTTGGGATGTTTCTTTCAGTATTTCACTGGAAACTTTTTGTTTAATAGTTAATGATTGAGTGAGGTACTGCTTGTTATGTCATTTTAAAGATTTTTGAAAAAAAAATATCAGTTTTTCTATATTCCAATGAATTTGTATTAACCCTTAATACTAAACTTCAGTGGTATTTCTTTTAAATATAGAGTAAACCTTTTTTACAGTTGAGCTTTTAAAGTATTGTTCATTGCACATCCTGTGATGGTTTGTCATTACTTTCAAATACATGCATGTGTCAGGGGTACTATTATTTTTCTTATTTATACTAAAGATATGTTTTATATGTAAATTATATTTTAAATAAGGTGAGTTCTAAATTTATTACAGATAACATCTGCCAAGCTTACTGAGCACATTGGAAACCTCTCAACTGTACTGATGTTACCCTGGTTAATGAACTCTCAGTTTCTACCGTTCAAGAATGATCTGGGTCACTTGATGTCTGTGTTAACAAGATACCGTGATTTTCTTGTGAAATCAAACGAACACACTAAAGAAAACAGAGAGAAGAAGGAACCAGTTCGAGCAAGGGACGATTTTTGGTCTTTTGATGTGATTCCTGGCAGTGTGGGAAAGAATTTCAATGCGAAAGCCTATTCACCACTTGTGCGAGCACTAGAGAGTGTAGACCTCTATTCACCAATATCAACTATTGAATTCGAACCAGAGGATCGCTTTGAAAGGAGGAAATGGATCGAGAACATGAAGCTCCTGTTCCCCTATGCTATCTACACCTTTCATCATGGTAATTACTTGGGTAACCTGACATGGGTTTGGAGAGTTTCTGATGATCAGCAACAGCAACATTCTGATAAGAACATTTCACTGATTGCTGGATTGCGCAAGGAAATTCCTGTCTTTTCAACCAGGGCAATGAGACGAGGTCTTATATCAGAATATGCCAGAGCAACAAAAACAAAACCATGCATAATACGCAATTTCTATCGCATGATCACTCAAGATGCTTCTGCTCCTGAAACATTAGATGAAGCTGCTATTAACAAGCGATTACTTCGGTTTGTCCTCAACTCAGATGATCCGGACTTGGCATACGATTTGCGATGTCACAATGGAAGGCCGAAAAATGAGAAATTCAATGACTTCTGGATGGAACTGGATAAATTTCTAGGAGAGAAATCTGTTGTACATGAAAGAAGAAAATCTGATACAGGATACATGCCCTTTGCCATTTCTATTCCGGATTTGATAGAACAGATCACTGAGAGACTGCCACCGGAAAAACCCATTCCATCGGAGTCCTGGGTAAGAATGAACTTCTACCCTTCGAACCCTCACACATGCTCTGCTGTGAGATACACTGGTCGATTTCAAGTCAAGTACAAGGTGCAGCAGAGGCTTCTCAGGGCTGAACATGAAGATTCAGGATATGCCTTTCACCAGTACAATATGATGAAAGCTATGGCCGTACAGTATAGAGATCATGCAGTTATGATATGTGTGGACGACAAGGCTTTAATTCCTGTTGGTGAGCCCCACAAACCCGTTTCCACAGGAGCACGGGCACACAATAGAAGCCTTACTACCCCAAATTCTAGTCCACTTGTGGCTCTTGACCATGACTACAGTGTGTGTGGCATTGTGCCATCAGTGCTATTTCGAGTTGACATACCAGAAAATGCAAATGACTCATTTTACAATGGAAGTGTCCATGTTACTGTAAAAGACAAAATCTTTGAGCGATCGTCACCTTTCAGGCATTTGTCAGAAAATGCTAAAATCCTACGAGACACTGATTCAAGTGATGATGTCAATTTGGACAAGCCTATTTTGTTTCTTTATTCAGATGGTGGCCCTGACCATAGGACAACGTATGAGTCTGTTCAGCTTGCATCAGTTGCTTTGTTCATAGCCCTCGATTTGGACTTGCTTGTTACAGCAAGGACTGCCCCATGCCAGTCCTTTAACAATCCAGCTGAAAGGATGATGAGTTTATTGAATCTGGCTTTACAGCATGTCTCCTTGTCAAGATCTGAAATGAGTCCAACATTTGAAATGAAAATGAAAAGGAACATGTCTTTGAAAAGGATACGAGCAGCTGCTGCAGATGATGATGCATTTCAACAAGCAGTGGTCGACTCAGTGGAACCTACCATAGCTTGCATTAAGCAGAGATTTTCCAGGCTGAAGCGGAAAGGTTCTCCTGTTAATGTACACGATTCAGCAAGACCTGAAGCAATCCAGACAATCCTACAGGGTTTGAGTATCCTTTCTCGGGATGATGTCGACTTGAGCGAGTGGACTCCCGGAAAGAAAATTTGTGACTTCCCTGGCTTAGAGCAATTCATAAAGAATCACTGTCGCAAAAGACATTACAATTTCCAGGTAAGTTTCAGTTGTTGACAATGTGGCATTAAAGTGTTACAAAATTTAACTGTAACTGTCTAGACACAACACTAAAATAATTTTAATCTGACAAGGATATTGATCATGTTGTTAAAACAGAATTCTTCCAAGTATTTCAGAGAATATGATGTTTTTGTGCAGTTGTCTTCATTTAAATTTGTATGTAGAAACTTGATATATGTTTCATTTATCTTTAAAGGTGAAAAAGTGCAGAGAAGCTGACTGTGGATACTGTGTAATGAATCCAGCTCGACTTGACGAAGCGATGTTCACACAACTGTCATGGCTTCCAGATCCAGTGAGACAGGAACCTGATGATGTCTACAAGGCCTTCAACGAGTGCTATGGAATGGAAACCACTGATGCTCACCGACCAGGACTGGCTTCTAAACCACAGCCAACCGAAAATGACAAGAATAACAAAAAACTGTTAACAGCAGGTACATGTAATTTTAATACAGAAGAGACAGTAATTTAACTACAATGTATTTATTTCAGCTGTAATCATTGTCAGACCAAGCAAAATTCTATTTTATTAATGTACTGGTTATAAAATTTAATTTAAAATGATATTAAATTATCTTGAAACAGTCTCAATGCTTTTAGAATTGAATAATTATTTAACATACTCTGTGTATATTTTCAGAAAAAGCTCGTCAGTTCATTTCCTGCGCAGAGTGTGGGAAAAGGAGAGTTGTGTATTGTGCCACCAAGTTGACTCCACGCCAAGAGCTACTGATACACCGTCATGAGTCTGAACTGATCTACACTTGTGGATGCAAGCTCTTTGAGGAAGGCCCGAATGACAAACAGCTTGTTGTCCGTGAGGGTATCAACTGTGCAGCTCCCATGGAATGCAGCTATTACTCCAGTGAGTTATTTTCAGATTTATACCAAGAGATGAGGAAAACCATGTGCATCAGACTGGCTATATATTAAATATAGGGACAGAATTTTCTAATGTCCACCAATTATTAATTTTAGGTCAACCACAAATTTGTTGTACTGTGGCATAGAAAGTGTCAGTCAATGCCCTTTTAATTATTACCACCAGAAAGAATTTTATAAATTTATATAGAGATATCTGATAGGATTTTATTACATGGTATAAGTGCATGTTAACTTCAAATGAGAATACTCAGATGCGAATGTCTTCTTTTAACAAGTCTGCAATGTAAAAATAGTCTGCTGTCAATAGTCTTTTTCATGAGATGTTGATTTCTGAATCTATTTTTATTCAGGCGCCACAGTTAAGTTTGACCCAGTATGTTTCTTCTGTGGAGACACCTACATCTATGAAGGTGAAGAATTGCAGAACCTAAAGGAGAAGTTCTCAATTGTGAGGCCTATTTGTGAAACGTGTCTGAGATCCGGAAAGCAGCCATCAACAAGGATGTCAATCAAAGTTGGCACAAAACGAAAACACTGAATTACATTAAATATACACCAAATAAAAGTGAAAACTGAAATAAACAGTATGGAAAAAGAGTTGTTTTTTTCCCCTCCTGGTGTCTATGACAGTGTGAGAACTAATTCTGACCCCAAAAAAAAAATCCAAGTCAATTTTTATTTTTTTTTTCCCCTCCTCCGTATCAGGACTTGGGGTATAAAAATCCGTAATCCAAGGAATAAAAAAGCGTGGCCCTAACAAACCACCACGCTCTCTCTGATACGTGCACCAACACAAGTCATATCGACATTGGTCAACTTATCAGAGTCAGTGAGGCGGCCAGATTTTACAGCAGGGGAACGCCTAGTGTTGTTCTGTGAAACCTGAAACCTGTGAGTCTCAGCTGGTACTGACAAACCAAGGGTTGGGCAAGCATTGCCCCCTATCCTCATAGCCCTGTTCTCTACTGCTGAGAGTGGTGTCGAGCTCCCGGAATCGTTTTTATATGCATGTTTGTGTGTCTGCTTGTACAAGATCGGGTATTTCATCGATTTTAACATGCTAGCTCACGGAGAAATTATGTCGCAGTTTGCATGAATATCCCAATCAGACACATTATATTGACTCTGAGCCAAGCCGTCCTTACGATGAATCATCGCAAGAGTGCATCTTTCAAAACGTCTTTTGATCTGACGCGGGCGGGTATCGAACCTCGAACCTACCACACACTCCTGAGCAGACGTTCTAACTACTACACCAGGCCGGTCACGAGGCCGGTCAACTCATCAGAGAAACGCATCGAATAACTTTTGCAAATCTCATCAACAGACTTAGTCGTGTTTACGTTATATCAGTAACGTTGGTTGAAAAAAGCAGTTATCAATTTGACCTCCATTAGGGACCAAGTGAGTCACCATCGCATCCCATTAACCATGAGTATTCAGCTGTTCTTAATGCATACGTCACAGCTGTGGTGAATAAGTCATTTCACAATACCGAACAGATCAAAGTATGTCAATATATGTCCCAATAACCCATATTACATCGCGTGGTGTGTATTTCTCAAAATATATTTAGACAGTATGTCTGTTTAATCTGTTTCTCATTTTTGTTTGTTTTTGTTTTGTCGTTGTTGTTGTTGTTGTTGTTGTTGTTGTTATTGTTGTTTGAAGAGGGAGAATAGTTCAGGTTTTCTTGGATGTCGACTTCTGGTTTATTCATAAGTTCAAGACGTTTCGGGGCATATGCTTGCTCCTTCATTACCTGATGAAGAAGCAAGCATAGGCCCCGAAACGTTGTGAACTTACGAACAAACCAGAAGCCAAACAAACAAGTGTTTCTTTGGAAAGTGCACACTATACACATTTTTTTGCATTTGTAGACCAAATCCATTTAACTCAGTGACACAGTTTTGGACGTCGTAAAGTTATGACGTCTTTGTAAAACAGGCCCCTGTCCTTTTTCTTCAATAACACCCTTCGTAAGGGCTGATTTGTTTGCAACAGATGGTATTCATGCTGTAACTAGGAAATATGGTAACTGAAAGAGGTCAGTGCATTTATCGCATTTGACAACCTTAGTGAAATGGCAGTATTGTGATAGCACGAAACGACACAGTGACAGCGCTACACGATACGGGGATACTATCGCCATGTCATGTTGTGCTTTCGCCTTGTAGTGGACTACTCTTGCAATCTCGCTATATTGTCATATCGCTACATCATCATATTACTATATCGTCATATCGCTGTATCGTCATATCGCCATAACGTCAAATCACTATATCGTCATATCGATATATCGTCATATCGATCTATCGCCATATCGCTATAGTGTCATATCACCCTATCGTCATATCACCATATGGCCATGTCATATCGCCATGTCATGTGCTTTCGCCTTGTTGTAGACTACTCTTGCAATCTCGATATATCGTCATTTTGCTATATCGTCATATCACTATATCGTCATTTTGCTGTATCGTCATATTACTATATCGTCATATCGCTATATCGTCATATCACTATATCGTCATATCACTATATTGTCATATCGATGTATCGTCATATTGCTATATTGTCATATCGCTATATCGTCATATCACTATATCGTCATATCACTATATTGTTGTATTGATATATCGTTATATCGCTATATCGTCAGATCGCCATGCCGAGCCATGCTGTCATAATATCGCGTTGGTTATAGAATGCAACACTACCATGGCCCGTTCAGCCACCATATGGAATATCAGCTGACATGAAAACACAATAAAGTCGACATAAGTTATCGCACACAATCAGGTGATGCATGAATCAGTTGCATATGTCAGATAATGACAAACAAATTGTCAATTTTTGCATTTAGTACAATGTGTAAAACAGGTTGCTGTACACTGAAATAAGCTCAGTAGACATAGGCTGGACTATAGGGGTAAGCAGATATATTCAAAGGCTCCAGAATTTAAATGTCCCTGTCTATTGTGGGCCATATAACATTCGTGTACTTCAACGTGAGAATCTCGTCTAACTCATTTGGTGCCGTTTCACAAATCTTCCTAAATTTACGACACCGTAAACCACCACATTGCCAATTAGTCAGGTTCACAAATACCAAACATCATTGTAAACTATGCACTTACCCTCCCTAACACTTGGTTTTCTTCAACAAGTACCCCACTGTCTAGCTCATCGCTGTACGTATATTTATGAGACGTATATATGCGTACAGCGATGGGACGATGTGAGTACCCTGTTTACTGTAATTGTGGGCGTCTGTAGGCTATCCAATAGGTCCAGTGACGTGATTTACGACGTCGTAAACTTACGACGACTTTGCGAAACGACACCAAAAATGCTGAATAGACTTTTGTACACTTAAAGATTGTGACCACGTTATGTTGTCGACAACCTATCCTGTGATAATTTGTTTAAAAGAGCTCCCTTCGGGAGCTCTTGTA
>JAULCD010277618.1:0-10126 GCA_032361085.1 Calliostoma canaliculatum | reverse complement strand
TACGACGTCTAAAACCATATCACTCGGTTCGTAGATTTGTTTTTTCTTTGGAAAGAGCACACTTTACAAATATTTTTGGCATTTATAGACCAAATCCATCAACGCAGTGTCATGGCTTTGGACGTCGTAAAGTTATGACGTCTTTGTAAAACAAGCCCCAGACCTTTTGTTGCGTTGCTTTGCGTTGTGCAGCTCTACACTGGACACAATGTGCAGTGTTGCGCAGCATCACACAACTTAATATGATTTACAAAATATATTTTCCTGAAGATAAATATATATCAGTTATTTAAAAGAATATTTTACAAATACGTACAAGAGTTTAATTCAGCTTACGTTACTGGATTCAAAGCACCATCCTTCCTCAGAAACTCCAGTTTGATCATCTGCTATTTATCCTCAGCACAGCACTCTTTTGGTTTTTCTTAAAATGAAAACCGGATTTGTAGTTGAGCTATGGAATCGCTTCTCATAAAGTTCACCAGAGTTTGGTACACACATCCATATCACAATGACTGGGACAAATAGACGTAGAGATGCAGCACGGTGTGGGATATCCGGTAGCTATAGGTAGCTGTCGGCTTTACGTGGCAATATTTTGAAGTAAATCCAGGGCAACGAATAAGAAATATGCGTGTACTGTTTGTATAGCATTTATGGTAAGTGTATCGTGCATTGACAAATGCTACTAGTAGGGCAGGGCATGCTCACTCTTCACTAACACCAGATGATATCACTGAAAGTCGGTGATTAATACATACAGATTTTATATTTATATTGCCAAAATGTCTAATGTCCTGACAGATGGTGATTTTGATTATTCTCTGGAGTTGATTTTCCATTGACCAAACGTTGGGCTTCCAAGTTCAACAGTACCTCGTTATGTAAATGTAACGTTGCCCGTACAGTATATACATATATTTTAACCCCTTTGAGCAATGAGCGGGAGACCGTGTTCTGGCAGTGTATCATAGATATCAGGGCCCCGTTTGTCAAAGCCATATCAGGCTAAGTTGATCGCAAGTGGTAAAATAAAACATTGGTTTACGACTGTCGTAGTGCAGAGATCGCTTAGGAACCGCTGCCGGTTCCAAATCGCGCTAAGACAGTCGTAAGCCTATGATAAGGACAACTCCACTTGATATTGTTTCAAGAATCACTTACGATCATTTTAACACTAAGATCACTTTGAGGAACGGGGACCAGGTCCGTGTTTCACAAAAGCAAAATAATTAAAGTTATGAACCCGTGGCCACAATAGCGAAATGGGCACAAGGTAAATATGTTTGGTAAACAAATGCAAAAAAAAGCGCTTCTTAAATGTGAACTTTCTTTAGTTTTCTTTAGTGTGTGCACATTTTACAACAGTTTAAGCATTTGCAAACCAAACCATTTGGCTCAGTAGCATATAGTTTGAGATCGTAGTGTTACAACGGTTTTGTGAAACGGCACCCTGATTGCCATCCTGGATAATCCATGCTATGACATCTCTGTTATGTGATGCATAGAATAACGGAGATGTCATAGCATGGATTATCCAGGATGTCTGATGTTTGGAAGTCACGCAGTTTTGTGGGAACTTCCCAAGGCAAGGGAGGCAACTGACTTACTTTTGAACTCATGTTTACCTTGCCATGATTATTGCATACTTTAATTGAAAAGTGTTTGGACTTTTTGTTGTCTTTAAATTGACTAATCAGAAAACGAAATTACTTGGTCATGGCCATTTAGTTAAACCTTACCGTGCGGCTCCCGGAAATATCCGGGTCAGGCTACTAGCGCGGCTCCCGGAAATATCCGGGTCAGGCTACTAGTCTAACCCGGATATTTCCGTGAGCCGCACGGTAAGGATTAATGCGGCTGGAAGTGAGAGATTGAAGTAACTCACTCACCGATGTTTTCTGACCACAAACTGGAGAAGTGTGACACTGGTAAGGATATACTTTGTCAGTCAGTTGTCCCCTGCCTTCGAAATTTGTGTTGAAATAACACTATTTTTACATGAATCACAATCATGCAATTCAGCAAACGTATTACAAAGGGTTCTTTCGGGAATCATATATGTAAAATGCTTGTCAAGGTATTTGGGGTTTGAATGACGGGACCACCCAGGAAGGAAACCATGCTTTTTGGAGAAAGCTCACAACACAATGGTCATCAGGATTTCTGGGTCATGATATCCATAATCCGAAAAGTGGCTGGGACAATGACTTCTGCCCGCTTTTAAATTGTTTTGCCTCTGGAGTATACTGTTAGCTGAAACATTTAACCTTAAAGAGCCGAGTTGATTTCAGCCAGTCTTAAAACTGTGACCACTTCGTGCTGTTAAAAACATATCCTGTGTTAATTTGTTT
This sequence comes from Calliostoma canaliculatum, assembly GCA_032361085.1. Lineage (NCBI taxonomy): Eukaryota > Metazoa > Mollusca > Gastropoda > Trochida > Calliostomatidae > Calliostoma > Calliostoma canaliculatum. The sequence goes on along the minus strand of JAULCD010277618.1, from coordinate 7,772 downwards.
AAAAGAGTTCCATCAATTAGCAAAGAACAGGTTTTTAACAGCACCAAAAAGTCATTACTATATATTATACTTGGAATTACACTACCTGAAAAAGTGAATATTCTATCACTTTGTGTGGTTGAGTTCCTTACAGGACCTGAACTGTCTAAAAATGCCAATAAAACAGACTGAACCTACACCTTCAGTATCAGATGGTCATAGAACAATGAAATTCTGTTTATTGCTGTAAGGGTTAAAAGAATAGTGCATAAAAATTCCTTCAAACCCTTGTTAGACTAAACTGGTTTAAGTCAAAATATTAGTATGACAACAAATAAAATGTTTCTTGTCTGCAACTGATAATTTCATTTCTTTTTTTTGTACCAAAACAAATGAGATAAGTTTCATCTTGTTTCAAAATTTATTATCTTAAAAACTTGCACACATTTTGCATTGTTAACAGTGAGCAGTCATATCTCTCCAAACATTCAGGAAAATTATGTTTAGCCTCGTTAGGGGGGAATATATAGTGGCCGAGAGAGGCCATTGCAGTATCGCTTTCTATAACCCATGCGTTACAGCGATAAGACAACACGACATGTTAATAGCGCAAAACGACATAGATTTCGCCATGTCGTGTTGTGCTATCACGATGTCATGTCGTCTTATCGCATGGGTTTTAGAACGCGATATTGCAATTGCCCCTCTCAGCCACCATAGAAACACCTATAAGCTGGGGAAACACTGGCAAGTTGAAGCTACTCCCAAATCAAACATTGAACACATTCCAGTATGTCCCAAATCGACATTAAATACCTCACCAATCCATGATACTGTGCAAAGCTACAAATGAACCCTCAGAGTGCCAACTGCAATATTTTATTAAACAAAAGGGTAGAAAGGGTAGGTAATTTTCTTTCAGTTTTTTTTCTTAAAAATAACAACAGGGGCAAATTATTTTTTTACAAAGAAAACTATTTCATAAAAATATCAAGTTACTTCATTACTTTTTTAAACATACATGAAACGCTTAATTTTTTATGCTACCCCTATTCAAGTTAAATGGTCGCTTCTTAACTGTGAAAATTAATGACCAATACCTTAAGATGATTAAACTCATTATGACAATCTGTTGTATATCATCACAACTAGCTTCGCAAATCCAATCAATCTTGTTACAAAAACTAGCTTCCTTTGTCCTATCAATTATGTTATAACACAAGACTTCCTTTTTTCTAGCAATCTGTTATCACAACTTGTTTCTTATCACAACTCGTGTCCTATGTGTATTGTTATGCTGCTTTACTATGTAGTATAATAAGTCCACATCACCAGTTCATAACAATCACCTGAAGGAAGGGTAAAAATATACTCCAAAACGTTGTGCTCATATCAACTAAGTTGACATCCAAAAAGTTCTCTTGACCAAAGATGTTTTGCTAAAAAAATAAATGTGAAACTTAATTGACTTCTTACTTTTTATGACATATAGTAAAGCAAAGATCTTCCTTTGTTGCATTGTAAGTGATATACATATGAGTGAGTGAGTGAGATTAGGTTTAACGCCGTTTTCCCAAAAATTCAGTTGTATTATGGCGGCAAGGTTTATGACAGGAGGAAAGCCTGCATCACCAATGTGGTTAGACACATATATAAGAGAAGAGAAGAAGATACTTCAAATTGAAATATGTTGGAAAATACCGTAAATTGATAAATCACATACAAATTTGAGTGGGAGGTGCTACTGTACATTGGACAAACGTGGCTCCACTTTGACTTTGACGAAGTATTGCTCAAGTGTTCACCCACCCTTAGAGTGCCAAGTCAAAAACATTTGTCAGTGTTAAACATTCAACTTTAAAAGCTGTTCAAAACCTATCTTGTGGTAATTTGTTTAAACTAGCTCCTAAAGGAGCTCTATAAAACAAATTGCCACAGGATAGGTTTTCAACAGTACAAGGTAGTCACAGTTTAAAGTGTCACCCTACTTCAGCACTCTAAGAGTTAAACATATTGCATCTTGACCAATATGGCACAACAGTTTGTACTAGTGATAAACCATATACACTTTTAAACATTCAAAAATTTGAAAAATTGATAATTAATAAGTGAGACGTTAAATTCTTAACCAGCTGTCAAATGCTTTTGAAAATATCAAATAATCAATAAATAGCTTTCACTTTGGTACCAGTTAAATCTTTCAAACATTCTGGATACTAATACATCTAAAATGAGATATTTTAGGATGTTGGGATGTTGACACTACTGCAATATCAGGGTGCCGTTCTACAAAGATGTCATAAATTTATGACATTATAAACTGTGTCACTGAGTTAAAGCATTTGCTTATTAATGCCAAAATTTATTGTAAATTGTGCAATTTTCAAAAAAACCCTTTTTTTTGGTATGTGCATTTTACATTATGTTTTTCTTTTGTAAACCAAACCCACTGGTCCTTTAACATAGTTTATAACAGCTCTATAAGATGGCATTGATGGTGAGTTTATAACAGCTCTGTAAGATGGCACCGATGGTGAAAGTACAGTCAAAGCTAAAAGTTTGTCCCGTACTTCATTAAAAAAAAACCATGTACACTTTCATTCATAATTATAATGGTTCTGTCTATACTTTAAATATTCTATCATATTTTTTATTCTTCACCTTAGGTCACTGGAGTTTGGTTAGTTGGGCTTAAAACTGTGACTACAATGTGCTGCTATAAGCAATTTAGTGGTATTTTGTTAAGAAAATTGTAGATGCTATTTGAAACATACACCACAGGATGGGATTTCAACACCTATTTGGGTGGAAATTTGGACAATGAACAAATGTTGTACTTAAGTTAACACTCTAGGGACTAACATGTATTAAAGACACTTTGAATTTTATGTTTTATTTTGAATTGATGAATCATAATGCTTAACATTAACACCTAATATTTAACATTAGTTGTGGTTTCGATTACGCCTTTACAATTTAGTGCAGAATTTTTTTTTTTTTTAAATATTTGTTCTTGACATTAAATTTAAACAATTTAAAAATTATTTTTCAGCTGCAGTAGATGATAAAATGTTATTTTTTGTCATTATGATAATAAAAAAGTTTGCGTCAGCATCTATTTTTTAGACAAGGTCAGGTAATCAGAATCATAACAATTTTAATTCATTTGGCCAAAGGTTGTTAATTAGGTCAAACAAAATAAAAGTTGTGGTTTTCGATTACATCTCTTTGAAATTTAGGGTAAGTAGTTAGGAAACTTATTATTTTTATTAAAATATGTTTTTTCGAAAATAAAATTTTAAACACATTTAAAAATAGCAGTCGATGATATAATGTAAGTTTTTTTGCCATCATGATGATGAATGATGAATTATAGATGAAGTAAAGCCTAACTTTTAAAAATCAAAGGTAAGTTGTCTCCAAATTTTCAACATCCTCAGAAAAGAACATGATTCAAGACATAAATTTTACTTTAAAAATTTCTCTTTAGCCTCTGTTTATGAGGTTTTTCAACAGCAAAAACTTAAAGTATGACTGTTGAATTATTGTTTAACTCTGCTTGAGCGACATTGCCGCTGTTAGGGGATTATCCCTTAGAGCTGTGTTGTGTTGACTAGCATTTAAATCAGCACTTTTAGGGTTAACCCTTTAAGCACTGCTGTCAATGTGTTAACTAGCATTTAAATTCAACCCAAAAAAACCTTAGAAGCCAATTCTGAAATATATTACAGCTAAATTTAAAACAGCATAAAGTGGTCACAGTTTAAAGTTTTACTAAACTTTTAGGGTGAACTCTAAGAGTGCAAAGCTCAACTTAAATATGCTGTGGAAATCTATCCTGTGATAATTTGTTTGAAAGAGCTCCTACAGGAGGTCTTTTAAACAAATTATCACAGGATAGGTTTTCAACAGCACAAGGTAGTCAGTTTTAAGTGTAACTAAAATCATTTCGACATTCTATGGGTCAACATTTTCAAATCATTTGAAAGCCGGATACAAGATATCAGTATGGGTAAAACACTGAAAACATGCAAAAATTGGTTAGAAGAATGTTTATTGTTCTTTGGATCTCACAACACGAGGTCGCCATGCTCGGATGAGCACGGTTCCGAAATACAGAGCGAAGACATGCAGCTGTATTGCTAGGAGGAGAAACACAAACCACACAATAACCGCAGGGTAGCGAAACATGACATAGGTGTACTTCTTGTCATGATAATAATTGCTTAGGTCATCCCAGAGATCTATGAAGCCGAATATAACTGGCAATACACCAAACACAACTGTCCCCAGCATGTATTGCTTGATTAGAAATGTCTTGTTACTGGGTGTTGACTTCCATCCAAGGACAGCTGCGACCACACTGATGAACCAGGCATACTCCCAGGCTCTTGGAGCAGGTAAATCCCAGCGCCTCAGCATCTTCACCGAAACTCCGAAGAAAGCAGTGAGTGCTGGAAGAAGTCGTATAAACATCATGAATCCAATGATGAAATGGAAGAAGAGGTTGATCCGCAGGCGAGACTTGTTTTCAACACTGAAATAGATAGAGGTTCAAAATATGATCTTTGACTGTGACCACTTTATGTGGATATTTTTTTTAAAAATCATGGAAGAAGGTAATATCTGCAAAATATAATATTTCATTTGAACAATTTACTGTCTAATTAATCAGAACAAGTTTGTGTCATCTGATGCAATACTCTGACTTATCATCACATCTATAGTCAAGTCATTTTCATAGGGTTTTTAATTCACTGTCAAATCATGTAGTACATTTTACTCGCATAGCCAATTCCTTCCATGTGCTTCATGAAGAATTCCGCTCGTAACCACAGATTAAACTTTTGCCATGAAAAACACTGAGTGATTGAAACTCTGTCATTTATCAATCATTATTTTCCAAAAGTTAAAAGCTAGGGTTACGGACGGAATTCTTTCCACGCAAACTATGTTCACTAATACTAACAGATGAACCTATTCCTAGTTTTAAAACATAATTTGAAATTATTCGTTAGTTATCAGCTTACTTGTGAAGAACACGTGAAAACTGAAGCACTTTGACACCCACCATATGGCTACGTAGGTCATTTTGACAAACTCGGTTGCAACTGCAAGTCTCACCTTACTTTATGCTGCCATGCAATACTTTCCCTGTGCCAGAAGTCACTTCCATCTGACCCATCAGGTCTGTTTCCATATCTAGAGGACATTGTGAGATCTGACCTGAATACAGGAACACCGAGTATTCAATAAAACGAAAAAAAGCTTGGTTTGTGATACTGGCCTTGGCCAGGCGAATTGTCGCTCCCGATATGGAAAACACACTTCCGTTCCGCTGACTTTACTTCGCTTACAACATTAAAAATGTGTGTCAGTAATAAAGAACGTTTTATATAAAATATTTAAAAGGATCAATAGTATACTTTGTATTAAGTAATAAAAACCTTCCCGTACAAATATGCACTATTTGACGTAAACATATATTTGATAATGGTGTAAGCATTTACAGCTCGGTAATCATTAAATGTGAGATCAATATGCGAAAAACGAATAAAAGATATGTAATTGTGGACTATAATATATTTATGACCATTTGTTTAAAAGACAAATTTTAACAAACGAAAAACATTAAAGAAAGTACTTTTAAAATAGGATTCCATTTACCGCCAGAATCAGGGACATTTAAAGTATAAGTTTGGATGGTTATGGATTGGAGGTTTGGGCGCAGTGTGCAAAGAGAGTTTACAAGTGAGTTAGGGTTTTTAACGCCGTTTTCAAAACAAATCCAGTTTATATGTCGCGACGGCAAGATTTGCGACAGGAGGAAAGCCTGCATCACCAATGTGGTGGTGTCATGCAGTAAAACCTGCTGTAGCTTTGGCTGGTACCTGGTGAAATAAAGTGGTATTTTTTTAAAAAAACTAACAAAAAAAACCCCGTAAAACGTAAACAAGATGTGTAAACTTGATCTAGTAAGTTAAAGAATACATTCATCATAAACATTAAATATATAGTTTGACCTACTATTGTGTAAAACTCACTTTGCACTTTATAAACTAACGATTTACTTATTTATTCTAATAACTGAAGAAAAAATGTAAATGGTAAGGTTAATTGTAAGGGGGTGTTTTTTTTCGTTCTTAAAGCAGTAGTAGTTTCGTCCTTGCCTTCAAAACAGTTAAGAGTGTTACTGTGTTAGATCATTAGGGAACCACTTTGTCTTCACTTAGTAGGTGGGATTAAAACCTCGAACCTCTTGGTTGAGTACGCTAACCACTGCGCTATCTCACCTCCTATGTGCATAGAGAACAACTGGCTTTAATCAACCGCTGGCCCGTTAAAATGCAGCTTTATTTTCTTTTATACGTTCATATATAATTGATCAAAATATTTTACTTTCACCGGCAGGGAAGAAACTGTGCCCACCCTCACCCCTTTTTAAATCTTATATCCCACCCATCCCTTTGCTAAATATATACCGGAATATAATGGTTAACCACCAGCTTTTTAGGGAGATTTGTAGAAAGGTGTCTCAGTACAAATAGAAAGTAAATATACCATAGTTCATATAATTGGATAGCCTTTAACTATCAGTTTTACCAACACATTTCACGAAAGAAAATATATTTTCATTACGTTACGACTTGCACAACTTAAACTCATATTCCGTTTTTGATACAATCGATAGCTTTTGCATTTAACCATAACAACAAGTTGAAGCTCGCCGGGAAATTGTGAACTTATCATTTTACCAAAGCGATGAAGTATTAATTCATGACCAAATGGCAACATATCGTCCAGTGAGAGTTTTTTCTGAGATTCAGAATTCACCCCCTCGGAAAACAACTTCACCAACCAGAATAACATCGATGGACAACAGAGCAGAAGCCGAGGCGATTTCCCCGGAGGCTCGACAGATTCGCGTGTCTGCAGTGGGTGAAGTTTCTCAGCAGCCCGACCAATGTCGCTTCACAGTGCGGGTGACTAACAAGAAAGACAACGCATCAGACGCCAAGAACAGCGTAGCCAGACGACTAGACTACATTTTACAAACATTGCAAAACCATGGTGTAAAGGTACTCTTGACATTGGATATTTTATTTGATCTAACTCACTCAGTCACTGTCCTAAGTTAGAAGTAAATTACTAAAAATAGCTAAGAAACGTAGCTTGGTTCATTGAACTACTGTGACTACTAGGGGTGTAACGATATGGGGGGTCGCGATACGATACGTATCCTGATATAGGGGTCGCGATACATATCATGATACATTTAACCCTTAAAGTGCTGAACTCAACACTTGTCAATTTTAGTGTCCATCATAAATGGGCTGTTGAAAACCTTTCCTGTAATTATTTGTGTGAAAGAGCTCGGAAGTTTAATTTTCAAAAAGAAATAATTTACTATGTCTCTTTGAGATTAAAATTCGTAACGGAAAGACATTAAAACCAACAGTGGTGAGATTTAGCACGTGCTATTTTATATATAGTGCCAATTCGGAGACGTTCGCTGTGATCAATATTTCTTCACTTGGCAATTTTGAATTTGCACAATTATAAGTTAGATTAAGTGCATTAATAATGTGCCTTAGTTATGTACTGTGTATCGCGATTCGCGTCCTTCAAATTAATGTTTCGTGTCATGGCCCGTGTATCGGGATACGATACTGTATTACCGTAACGTTACACCACTAGAGTCGATGCGCCGAATACCGTACGGTCGCCTAAGTTCCGTACATAGACGAAATACCTTGATAAATAAAAAGCAGCAAACTATTTTTAACTGCAAA
>JAULCD010277507.1:0-10126 GCA_032361085.1 Calliostoma canaliculatum | reverse complement strand
GTAATCTTTAATGAATACACAACATAGAAAATGAACATACATGCATACTAATGATAAGTCTTTAATTAATAAAACACATAACACAGAAAATGGAAATTGTTGTTTAGACTAAGATGAATAATTTTTATGTTTTAATCAATATTTAATGAAGTTGTACAGTGTCTTTTATTTAACCTTTTTTAACTAGTCGGACTAATTCATTCAGTGCACTTGAGGTAAGGGACAGAGGATTAGCTGTGCACTGAAATATGTATTTTGTTGTTTTAGTCTGTAGAAGTCAGTGTCACTTCGCTAATTGACAGTAATTAACAGTGACTAATTATCAATCAATTACTGTTGTTAATCGCCTGTTAGATGTCGCGCGCATCAAGAGCTGTCGGCTGCTTTAGGTTTTGAGATGCGAGACAACTTGGTGAAAGTCGTGTGTAAACATATTCATCTGAACCGTCCGGTTAAGAGAACAATTTTGTGTGTAATTTAGCGTTTTGTATGGCAAAATGACCGTCCGGTGGCGGACAGGGGATTTCCGGATAAACAAGTACATTTTACATCGTTGAGAATTCGTTTCAAGCAAAATTCGTCCGGAAAGCGGGACTTCCAGATATCTGGAGTTCGTATATACGGGACACGACTGTATATAAAGTTGCCCATCATTGAACTAAATCGAATATATTAAGTTGCACATCATTGATTTGAATCGAATATATAAAGCTGCACATCATTGATTTAAATCGAATATATTAAGTTGCACATCATTGATTTGAATTGAATATATAAAGCTGCACATCATTGATTTGAATCGAAAATATTAGGTTGCACATCAGTGATTTGAATCGAATATATAAAGCTGCACATCATTGATTTGAATCGAATATATTAAGTTGCACATCAGTGATTTAAATCGAGTATATAAAGCTGCACATCATCAATTTAAGTAGGTTGGATCACAAATGCCTTTATACTTACAACAAAATGGTATTTATTTATATGAAAAAATCTGTAATTCCAAGCAATATTAACCCTTACCGTGCGGCATTGACTTCATGGTAAATTGGGTAGAAGGCGCCAGGCGGCGGCAGTTACTGACGTTCACTGCTCGAACAGGCCTTAGACGTTATGCGGACATTCCTGATACGAACCCCCAACCTCAACATTTCTTCAACCTTTTCTTTGACGATACACATTATGACACAATGGCAAGAGAAACCAATAAATACGCGGAGCAATTTTGGGCCAATGGTAACTTGAGACTAAATTCACGTTATCATAGGTGGAGTTCGACTAACAAACTGGAGATAAAAGTGTTTATTGCCTTGACTATTGGAATGGGTCTCGTCATACAAAAGGACGTTAGGTCTTATTGATCTAATGAAGATGTGACAGCTACGCCGTTTTTTCCGGGCAACGATGTCGAGGGACAGATTTTGGCTTCTCATGAATTTCTTTCACCTGTCTAATAACCAAAGGGCAGCTCCAAGAGATCATGAGAGTTACAATCCGCTGAACAAACTGGGGTGGGTTTATCAGAATGTTATCCATCGTTTCAGGAAAATTTACACACAGAAGCAGTTCATTTCTATTGACGAAGGTACAGTCCCCTGGCGGGGCAACCTTAAGTTTCGTGTGTACAATAGAGATAAACCTGAACGATATGGCATGAAGGCCTACATGTTGTGCGACTCAACAAATGGGTATTGTTGTGAGTTTAAACTCTACACAGGCAAGTCCAACGACGTGGCCAGTGAGGGCGGCATCGTCTACGACATAGTCATGGACCTTATGAAAGACTATCAGGGAAAGGGTAACACCTTTTCATGGATAATTTTTACTCGTCTCCTGTCTTTACATAAATTTGTGGACATGTGGCACTGGCGCAACAGGAACATTGAGGATAAATAGGAAGGGCTGCCCGCCAGAAATGAAAGATAAAAAATTGAACAAAGAGGACACATTTACCATGCACAATCAGAACTTACAGATAACAAAATATCAGGACAGAAAGCCTGTATATCTAATCAGCACAGTGGAAACCGATGAGTTTCAGCCTACGGGGAAAAAATGCCGAGTTAAAGGCAACCCCCTTAAGTGTCCAAGTGTTGTGATTGCCTATGACATGTACATGGGTGGGGTGGACAGATCAAATGCTATCCTACACTACTTTCACTGCTAAGACAATGAAATGGTGGAAACGTCTTTTTTTCTACTTGGTGAACCTAGCATTGGTGAACGCGTACATATTGTAGAAAGAAATGGCTGGAGGCAAAAAAAAGTTACAGCGTGTGTTCAGACAAGATGTCGTGAAAGCCCTTATCACATCAGTGGATATGGAGGAGGATAAAGTCCACTGGAGTCAAGAAAAATGTGACCAGAACTTGTAGTGTGTGTTCTCCAGCGGAACGGGAAAGAAGCCAGGCACCCAAAAAACCCTAGAAATCCAAAGCCTAAGAGGCAGAAACGATTTGGACATGAGTCGTCATATGAAAGTGACAGTTGTAAAACTGCATTGTGTGTAGACCCATGCTTCAAGCTGTACCACACTGTGCAGGAATATGAAAAAGAATACATAAGACAAAAATATGATGAAGTAGTTGCGCCAGTAGCCGCGCCAGTAGCTGGTCCGTCTGGAGTTTAAATTTCTTCTTGTCGGCTGTCACAGTCGTCGTCGCCAGCAACTTCTTATATTCGAGGTCGGCGACCTCTCTCTTATGTCTTTTAATTTATTATATTCTTGTTCTTCTTGGTCGGCGACCCGTTGGCACCAAAACAGCAACTTATCTAGACAACGCCCGCACCTCGAGGATCGCCCCGGGGTTCGCCGCCGCACGCTGCCGACTGGTACTCCTCACTTGCCCAAGGCTTGATGGGCCGTCTCCACGGCACACCCCGAGCGCTGCTCGGGGCTCAGAGTGTTGCAGAACTGTACAGTATAATGCTTATAAATGTGAGTTTGTACATATGTTAGTGACTGAAAAATGTGTGAAAACCTTGTGCCAAAAAGAAATCAGTAATTTTTATTTTTTTTATTTTATCAATAAAAGTTAAAAACGAGTTTGAAACACTTGCGTAAAAAACGCTACAAATTCCTATAATGACACGAATTATGCCAGACATGTGCCGGCGTATGACTGTTCAATAAAATTTTCTTTATTTTTCATAAAATTATGCGACTGTTTTCAGTCTTTATTTCCAACCTTTGTTTTTTTTATGTAAAACTTTTAATTTTTAAAGTTTTTGGCTGTCAAGTTTTTTAAATCTAAAAAACCCTAAAAATTAAAACACTGGTCCGGATTATGCCGGGCACTGCGCCGCCCCATGATGCCTAAAACTATATTTACGATTTTTCATCATTTATAGGCGACTGTTTTCAGTTTTTATTTCTAAATTGTGTTGTACGTACTTTACTTGTAAATATATCTGTGTTCAAATGCAAAGTTTTCAAAGTAGTTTTCGAACCACTGAGTAAAAACTACTCAAAATGCATAAATGTCTCGGATAATTCTGGGCAATGCGCCGCCACAGAGTGCCCAAAATGAATGTCGTTTTACAAATAAAAATAAAGATAATTTTTAAATAGGAAAATTAAATTTGGAATTAAAGACTGTAAATTGTCGCAAATAACTGAAATTTTTTTGGGTGCGGATGTTTCGGGATTCGCCATCTCAAAAGTGCCATAAAATGGTTAAAAATGCTCGGAATTTCACCAAGTGCGATTTTAGGTCTTGGGTAATCGATAATTCGCCCGGCAACATCCGCGCCGTGCCACGCCGCTGAAAATACCGTACTTTTGCTGCTATGCCCGAGCTGGGAATACCAAGTTAGGGACCTGGGATCCATTCCCAGATAAAACAATGTTGCCATCAGCGTTCGTTAATGACTACCGGATTATTCCGGGTCCCGCACAGTAAGGGTTAACTGAGACGAGTAGAAATTGTCCATAAATAGGTGGTAACCCTTTCCCATATAATCTTACAGAAGCTGCATCACTATGTAGTAGATGATGCCGCCCTCACTGGCATCTTTGACGAACTTGCCTGTGTAGAGTTTAAACTCACAACAATAGCCATTTGTGGAGTCGCACAACATGTAAGCCTTCATGCCATATTGTTTGGGCTGGTCCCTACTGTACACATGAAACCAAAGGTTGCCTCGCCTCGCCTAGGCACTGTACCTTCGTCAATAGAGATAACTATTTTGGTGTGTACAGTTTTCTAAAACGATTGATAATGTTCGTATAGACCACCCCTAGTTTGTTCAAAGGGCTGTAATTTTCATGATTTCTCGGCACACTATTGATGTTGTCAGCCAGGTGAAAGAAATCCATGACAACCAGAACCTATCCCTTGACAGCGTTGCTGGAAAAAACGATGTAGCTGTAACATCATCACTGGACCAATAAGTCCTAATGTCCTTCCTTATAACAAGACCCATTGCAATGGACAAAGCAATGAACCCTTTCATTTGTGAACAGTTAGTTGCAGTCCATCTATGATAACGGGGATTTGTTTTCAAGTTACCTATGGCCAAAAATTGCTCAGCAAATCTAGTCGTTTCCCTGGCCATTATTTCATAATGAGTCTAGTCAAATAGTTTGAAGAAGTCGCCCGGGGACTGTGGGAGAGTGTTAGCATAACGCCTCAGGTCCGTTCTAGCAGTAAATGTAAGCATTTGCCTTCGTCTGGAACATTCTCCCAATTGGCTTATGAAGTCAATGTTGTCAAAGTTATATGGAAGTTCCACAAAACCCTGATCTTCAAAGCCAGAAAAGTCCCCGTTCGTTGTGCAAACAAGTCTTCCTCTGTTGCTGTAAAATCGAGGTGAGTGTCATCCTCCTCACTGCTTGACAAGCTGTACTGATAGTCAGGATCGTCAGAATCAGAAAATTCCCCCCCTGATAACTCGTTCAGGTATATCTCATCTAAGAACCAGATTAGCCTCACCAGATTAGCCTCACCTGAACCCAAGAATGAAACATCTTTGAGTCAACAGGTAGAATTACATACAGAAATAAACATCTTACAACCGTCAAAACTACACACATAAATATAAAATGTGAAAAACTTGTTCCCAGCTACCAAACATGTGCCAAATTTTGCCATAAAAAAGCCTTTAAAAAGGCTAAACAGTTCCCGGTTTCTGACTTTCTCGACGAGGAGCCGTGGACAATGTGTGCGACATGCGACCTCATTATTATCTTTATACAACTCTGTTTGGCAAAAACGTAGCTTACCTTCCCAATGGAAGGAGGCATTGGTTATCCCAATACCAAATAAAATAAAAATAAAAAACAAAGCCAGGTAAACCTCAAGAGGATCCAAATACCTATAAGCCTATCTCACTTACATCTAAGGCCAAACAAAAAAAATGTTGTGGTTCCGATCACATGTCTTTAAAATTTAGGGTAGGTCGGTCCGGAATTTTATTTTTTCTAATATTTTTTTCCTGATATCAAATTTTAACCCTTAAAGTGCTTAGTGGATTTCAGCCAGTCTTAAAACCGTGACCATCTTGTGCTGTTGAAAACCTATCCTGTGATAATTTGTTTAAAACCACAACATTTTTTTTTTGCCTTACAGGTTATAGGTATGATGTTACTTATCGTCTGTACATATTTATTCACTTCTATTGAAATTAAACTTGACTTGCAGTGAGGTATGTTAATGTTATTGGGTAGATATTACTTAAAGTGAAAATAGAAAGTAGATGGCATAGTGAAATATTTGTCACTGAGTGAGGTGATACTTTTATATAATTCTTCACAGTAATCCAATTGAAAGTATTAATGGAAGTGCAGAAATTCTGCAAAAGCAAGGTGTCGGGTAATTTTAAGCGTGCGGTTGACAGATAATAAGATAAAAGCTGTTATTTGAAAGGTTTATGAAATAGATTAGAAATAAGTACTAAATTTTTGGCGTGACTAAAAATCTGTACTGTTAAGTTTCTCAATTTACTGTTTTAATATCTAATCTTCAAAATTCATAACCTTTTAACACTATTGCAGGATAGGTTTTTAACACACAGAGATGATCATGAATTCAGGCTAAATTAGAAACAATTAAACATTACAACAAAACATTACAACAACAAACAAAATGCTTCTATGTATTTACCTAATAGTTAGATAAGTAAAACGGATGTCAATTATTTAAGGGATATGTAAAAGTATTTCGGCATACAGATGTAATTTTTTTATGTTCACGACGTTTCGGGGCATATGCTTGCTCTTTTTTCAGAAGGTATTTTATGGCGTTTCGGGGCATATGCTTGCTCCTTTTTCATAATGTATGTTCATAAGGTTTCGGGGCATACATGTATGCTTGCTCCTTCTTCAGAATGTATGTTCACAACGTTTCGGGGCATATGTTTGCTCCTTCTTCAGAAGGTATTTTTATGGCGTTTCGGGGCATATTCTTGCTCCTTCTTCAGAATGTATGCTCACAACGTTTCGGGGCATATGTTTGTTCCTTCTTCACAAAAAGCAAGTATATGCCCCGAAACGTTGTAAACTTACATGTACCTACAAATAAGTGTACACCCATAAAAGTCTCAAACTCATTTGGTATCAGATATGTAAATTTTTGTTATCATCTCGATACATCATCATTTACTTTGCTGACAACTAAAATTAAGTAATATCAACTTATAGCATGCGGTACGTTAGCTTATTTACATGAAATTAGTTCCAAAGCAATTTAGCTGTTGGAGTTAATTAATTTACTCACCATGATATTCATGAGTTATGACAGAAACTTATGAATAAATAATCAGAACCATGTCTAAAATCTAATTGATTTATGGATTGTTTGACCTAGTATATGTAGTTTCTATCCAAGCTATGTAAATGATTCAGAGCGACCCTCTGAACTTTGGCCCCATGCTGATTTTGTTTGTCTTCAAATGGATTTGATTGGTCCCTGGAGTATCTCTATTTGTCTGTGTAGAATAACACGCGCCCCTCGTTCCAGCACGTTTGTCGGGGTTTCATCAATGCTCACTTTAAAATCTAATTTTGACAATAATCTTAGCCGCGTGAATGTTGTTAGTTCTGTTACACAGTCCAGGTGGCGCTGTCATTGGGCGACCATTTTGCAGGGTTTCTGTTATTCTAACTTCATTCAGACTCGAGGGCCTCTGTAAACGCAAATAACGTTACGATGATAAACTCCCAAATGGGTTTAAGAGTTTGGTTGACAAAAGTCGAAACTATTGTAAAGTGTAACTTCTAAATTTACGTTTAGTTTACAAAGCAAAAATCATTGTAAACTGTGCACTTTCCAAAGACAAACTTATTGAAAAAATAAAAATCGAAATAGCATGTCATTAAAACAGACATAAGTTTAAGTTAACAAGTGCACATTTTACCATAAATTCTGGCATTTGTAAACTTAAATGTATGCCCAGTATAAAAGCAAGATATTTTCATTTTATTATTTTGTAATTGTATTGTTCACTTAGATATGTTTGAGCATTTGTTTCTGCGAATGTGAAAAAAGATTTGTAAAGGTGAAGATGGCAACACTCGGCTTTTTGTTTTTTGTTATTTATAAAACTCATGAATCCAATGAAAGTTTCATGTAAGGAATATTTGTTTACAAAATGTCATTATTTTTATATATCCTTTCACATGGCCTTGATAGCAATTTTGTTTCTTTATTTAAAAGTTTATAATTAAAGATATTTTTTCTTTAATTGTAGTTTTACTAATGTCTCAAAGTTCTCGGGTAGTGTTATCAGAACCGTTCCATCTGGAGTCACATCACGAAACGAATTAAAAATTTAATTTATATTCATTGCTGTGACATTTACACCAAAGTCCCTCAAGTCGCTCGTGCACAGCGGGAAGGTACTTAAATATTGAACCAAACTGTATTTGCATTCTAATTTACAATCTATACATAACTTAGATTTTCCTCCTTTATCATTTCCCTAATATTATATACAAATTATTTATATAATTAATTAAGGTTATTTTAAATGAAATAAATTTTAAGCTTTATCTTTAATGCACAAGGGATTTGTTCTACACTGTTTAATCCTTACAGTGCTGAATAGGTTAAGTAGATTTTTAAACCGTGATCACCCTGTGCTAATAAACACCTGCTCTGTGGTACTGTGTTTAAAAGAGCTCCTATATTATCTTTTTCAAACACATTAACAAAGGATATGTTTATGACAGCTTATTTATATTCGGCACCGGTTCCAAATCGACTTCTGCGCTACTACAGACGTATTCCTATATTAAGAAACAACTCCCTAGGACATTGACAAAGATGATTAAATCTAAAGTTCAAACGACGTTCACCAAGGACGGGTATTGATGAATTTGGTATAAACAGGATAAGGTAAGATTCCTTATTGGCATTTAAAAGTTGGTGTAGATATAACACAAAATATTATGGATTACTGCTTATTTAATTGTAAAGTACGACGTTTCTGGGCTAGTCTTTGCCCCTTCGTCACCTGACGAAGGGGCAAGGACTAGCCCAGAAACGTTGTGATTTACAATTAAAGAGGTTGCAATCCATGATGTTTTGTTATGACATTTACGGTTCTTTCAAATTAGTTCTTAATGCTTGGCGTTTCCTTGTGACTAATGCTTCTTTTGTTGTGATTTGTGAGTGTAAGTTTGGAACAATATGCTCCCATCCTACTGCCAAATAAACCACTGACAATATGTAGAATAGGTCCAGACTTTTATTCATATCAGAGAAGAAGTAACATGTAGGTGCAGATAACAAAACGTGTACAGTGGGGCTAAACGGCTCTTTGAAGTATTACAGTAATGTGTGGCATCATTTGATATTTGGGGTACTTTTACCAACTATATGCACATGTAATTTTTAATCCATAGGTTTGCAAGCAAGGAATGCATTAGAAAACTATTTTTGAAGCTGGGGACCTCATTGTGTGCGGCGTGTAAATTTGTTAAAGAGTATGAGAGAGCTTGACAGTATCTTTCTTTCAAGAAACCAAAAAGACAACAAAACCTTACACAGCATCTATTGATTGCAGAGTTCAGTGTAAACAAACCTTTCTCGGGTAACTCATACATGTATATTGAATGGGGGGATCTCAATATTGATGAAAGGGTTGGGATATTAACTAATGGAAGAATATGTTTTTTTTAAAAAGCGAAAATTTTAAGGCATTTTAGTTTTTGTGCACCAGACCCATTGTCCTAATGTTTACAACAGTTTTAGGGCACAACAATGAGTTTCTATTAACCCTTTAAGTGCTGAACCAACACTTGTCAATTTCAACGTCCAAACTCCAACCTAAATAGACTGTTGAAAAGCTTTCCTGTAATAATTTGTGTAAACAAGCTCCTCAAGGTGGTGACAATTTTGAGATTTATTACATATCCATGCAATCTTAGAACAGCAGTACGGAGTGCAATACGGCGTGCTTCCGCATTGCACTCGTCATTCCGTATTGTACTCGTGCCGAGTCTACTTTTCTCGTCAGTGTGGGTTCGTCAAAGTTGTTTTACCTGATCAGTATGGTGGTACTAAATTAACGTATTGTCGTGAATACCTCTACCATTATAGCCGTAACAATGTTTAAGGGCCAGGATAAAAGTTAAAACATTACCAAATGTAGATCTAATCGACGCGGTCAGTGAGGCGCAAAAGCAAAATCTGCAAGAGGCAATGTGCATCGCCTAAACACCGTGTTACTATTAGTCTCGCTGTCGCAATATTTTCTACGTGTGTATATGTGCGGTAGCTTTTCGAAAAGTGGTAAAGACATAAAATTTATGTATATGGTTACCAGATATGCGTGACCATCCTTGGAAAACACAAATTAATCGATGAGGATTTCACCGACAAAAGTTGAATAATGGTCGGACGTTTGATTTCGACTTTGACCTCTCGAGTTTGTAAATAATATATTATTTAAGCACAAAACAACCTTTAAGGGCAATGTTTTGCTTACTTTCAATATTTAAATCCCCGAGTAAATGGAAGAGAAAACCAGGTTGAATGAATAAAATATATATTTGTCGTATTCAAAGAGTACGAAAAAGAACCATGGTTTAACGTGGAGGAATGTCCCAGGAAACATTACAGCATTGGGCCAATGCTGTTTTAGTATCGCGAATGCCGTCACTGCCGCTGCCGCTTTTACA
>JAULCD010277396.1:0-10126 GCA_032361085.1 Calliostoma canaliculatum | reverse complement strand
GTGTGTGTAATAGACATCCAAGACATTCTGCTATAATTTAAAATTAGTAAGACAAACAGAAACATGATGTGTTTAAAAATTCGCGAAAACACATTTAAAGCACATAAACGTAGCCTTTTGGGGATCAATTTTACAGCTTCACCCAAACGCAACCACCTGTAAAAAACCATGCAGCACAGGATCCTGCATTTAGGCACATAACAACCCCCCCTTGCTGCATGACCAGATATCAAAGTCATAAAGTATTAATTTCATGTTACCTTTTATTTTATTCACTTGGTTTACGAATTGTATTGTAATGAATTTCGATCGGTAGGTCAAAAATAAAATGTCTCAAGGTATTTTATTAGTGTTGCAGAAATATTGTATTGGTTAGTACACACAACTAATGGATAAAACGTTCTGATGTAACAAATATACAAACCAAAATTATGTTTTATAACTGTTCAAAGCAATTGTTTAAGCCAGTGGTAAGAAAAGTAAGTTGTCAAAACATTTTAGTTCTGTAAATGGACGTAACATCGTTGCAAAATATATTGTAAAATGATGGGGGAAAGGTATCAGTTACCATTTCATTTTTATCTCATTTACAATAAGCCGTGTTTGCTCCCCACAAAGTTCAATCCTAAAGTCTTTCCTTGAGATAGCATTAAACGTGAACAATTGCGTCATTATTTGTGATTGGTCGTTTAAAATATGACAGTTTTATTTATAATTGTAACAGAAACCCTTGATGATCATAGTGTAAAACATTTTAGGTGGAATAAAATCATTTTTGTACTTGTAACAATATGTAGCAGCTGAATGATCGGACAATAAGAAAATGTCAACGGAGACTGGACAACATCTGTTACGATGACGTCAGAAGATCAAAATGGGGTAGGGGGTCAAACAACAAAGTCACAAAGTCAATAACGGGTATGACAATCCTGTGCGTGAATCACATGCTCAGTGCATCGACGACGCATGGAGTCCACTAAATGGGCATGGAAGACCTGGGAAATGGCCTGCCATATCATCCTCAAATCCTGTGCCAAGTCACGGACGTTATCTGGAGGATGTGAAAGACGACGCTCCATTTCATCCCACACATGTTCTTTTTGGGGACTGACGTAAACGATTCATGACAGTGTTGGGGTGGATATGGCGCAGTCATTGACTTGTCTTGAACGTCGTTACTGCCGTTTGGAACCTGTTAGGAGATGAGTATCTGGAATCCATTTGTCCTGTCTTGGCGTCGTTACTTGGGGACGTCCTGAACGTGGGGGTCGGCATCATCATTTGTCTTCTAATATCTGACCAATGCCGATATAGTGTTACGATGGCATTGGAAATGTGTTGCCACCTGTTGTTGCCTCTTTCTCGCACAGATCGTTCCAATGGCTTCATGACGTTGTGCAACTGTTAATCTGGGCGTGATTTGCTTGTGATATGTTTGTGTCTGCGCCTGAGAAGTTTTGAATGACCACATATCCTGCTTTCCAAAGTGACAGAAAGTTTTGAGTTGCACATGCTGTGTACAGCTGCACAGAATGCACGTACAGTAACACATTGCACGTTCCTAAAAAATGTTCTTTATGTTTCTCAAGGTATAAACACACCGAATGTTATACGTTGAGAAACATAAAGAACATTTTTGAGGACTAAGTGGAATTTATTCTTTTATATATCACAATCTACCAAGGGACATAATACAGCAGCTTCACGTCTTAGAATTAAGTAAAGGCTTAAATAATTTCATAAAACGTTCTTCCTTTGTTTCCAAAAGTTTTCCGTCATCGAAATTTAACCTATACATCGGGGAAACTAAAAACTGACCATTTCCGCATTCTGCTAAATGTGCACTCAGGGGTATGGGCGTTTTTTTAATTATTCACCTGTCATCTGTGCAAGTTTATGCGTAGTTTTAGTTTCATTTCAGTTTTCCCGATGTACTTTTCATTGCATCCACTGCATATAATTGTATACACAATATTTCTGCTGTTGCGGTCAAGGTTTTATTTGACAGTAAAAACCTTATCATTTGTAATGTTTAGACAGGAACCAACCACTATATTTAACAAGTAAGACAATGGGCGTCGCCACATTTAGATACAGTCGAAACACAATCACCGGAATCAAGTTAATAAGTTTCTCAGATTTTTAGGTTGTTTTCTACTGTTAATTATTTTAGTTTTATTGAGTAATGCTTCCAATTTTTTACTTTGTTTGGGAAAGAAACCTTACATATGATCGGTCTTTTGGAGAGATCTCTATCTGTAGGTACGTTTCTGCTATATCGCAAATGATGGCAACAGAATGTTTTCTAAATCTGAGTAAGATTTCGAACAAATCATTTTGCAGTTTGGGACCCGGGTGCATGATGTTATTCAGTTACACACCTCTACATTTGCCTGATGTGTCAAAGACAATGCGGACTTTAGTCGTGGTCCTGTCAGGTTTTACAATGGGAAAATGTGGTAAGAACCATTTACTGTTGCTAATTTTCTTTTCAGATACTTTTCGAATGTATCCTTTTTGAGGTACTGTTCTAGAACATCTGTGTATGCTGCGGAAAATAATTTGTCTTTGGACAACTTCTTTTCAACATTCTCAAGACGACTAAACGCCATGTCATAATTACGTTGTAGTTCAACGTTTGTCTTCCAAAGAATTCCAACTTGGTATCTACCATTATGAAAGACAAGTGAGGCTTCTACATCAACTGCTATTTTGTTATTCATACTCATGACTGGTTTAGAACTGGGAACATTTTCTATTTCCCAGAACTGGTGTATCAGTAGATC
Organism: Calliostoma canaliculatum; assembly: GCA_032361085.1. Lineage (NCBI taxonomy): Eukaryota > Metazoa > Mollusca > Gastropoda > Trochida > Calliostomatidae > Calliostoma > Calliostoma canaliculatum. The sequence continues at coordinate 7,340 of JAULCD010277396.1, read as the reverse complement.
CAAGTCTGACTCTGCAGGGATATTTGTTTCCATATTTCTAGCAAAGAATGTGTCCGGTCTATGTTTGACATCACGATATGTGATATTCCCAACACATGTCCAACCTAAAGGGGTCAATCTAGCTACTGGCTCTCCTAGTCGTCCATAAATGTCACCCCGAGAGCAGTGTAGTTCCAAGTAATCCATCCCTATCAATAAATCAACAATTGGACGTGATGTTACTCAAGGGAAGTTTAATTCTTTCAGATGTGGCCATTTATTTTTGTACTGCTGCCAGTCTATTGCTTTCATGCTACCTGTGACCTTAGTAGTTGTCAATGCCACAATATCAATGTCAACTGAGCCATCTGTGCTCATTAACCCACACTCAACTGACAAGCTATCAGATGACTCCGTTTTGCTGTTGAGTACATTCACCGATACACGTTTTGTTTGACCTTGAAGCCCAAGTTCTGACCAAACGTCCTCATTGGTGTACGTTTGGGTACTCGCATTATTCAACAAGGCGTTAACAATCCTACGACTACCATTTTTCAAAACAACAGGAATAGTTCTGAGAGTAATAAAGTGTGACTGCTGCTTTGTTGCTGACATGGTGAAGTTCTGTTGGACATTTTCTGTAACTGGTTATTGTGACAAATTACTCTGTCTAGATATTGCTTTATTACTGTCATGAAGTAATCTATTGTGAGTTGTTTGACATCCATCAATGGCACATTTGACAGACCTAGTACAATCTTTTCCGAAGTGATTTGCACCCAGACAACGAAAACATGGGCCTAATGCTTTTGCTTTGTCCCAGCGTTTCGGCACATCAAGGGCTTTAAATTGACTGCATTGCCAACTTTTGTGATTACTGCTCTTGCAGACATTACACTGCAATGCATTATTCTGGGTTTTAGTGCCAAAGTACGTGCCTGACTTTGTTTGATAATTGCGATTTGCCTTTGGATTATCAAAGAAACCATGCTTGACTTCAAAGCCACAGTCTGGTAGTTTCTGTAAAAGCATTGTATAAAAACAACCTTCTCCTAGCTCTTCGACTTTATCTGCCTCTCTCAGACATATCACTGCCACATCTAACATGTCAGCAAATCTATCTAGATCTTTTGAGTTTCTATGGCGCAAAGGCTTAAAGTTTGATAGTTCCTCTAATCTCAATGCCAATTTGCGTCTCTTGCCACCGTATTTTCTGTCAAGGCGATCAAGGGCTATGTCATAGATAGCCGCACTATGACCAAGTTTGGTTACCGACTGTGCTGCTTCACCTGCAAGGTACTGCTTCAATTGTAACAGTTTATATTCGTTCGTTGCAGGTGCCTGATCAACAAAAGCCATAAAACCCTTCCTGTGAATAGAACTGCTAAACCTAACATTTTTGCCTGTCTTGATTTTTTATCTACCACATCCGACCCTCGAAGAAGCAGCTTAAAATAGACAGAAAGTTAGCCATGAAAGTTAGACTATAAATAACCAGTCAGACAGGTTAAGACAGGGCCAGAATCAACTGTGAGGTGGCCCATTACATTAAAACGTGACAAGGCATAAACACAGTAGCTTTTGTAGGGTTTATATGCATTGTATTTTTCTAACATTTTCGGCGGGTGAGTTCATACAAAAAAGATTGGATGTCTATTTTGAATTACCATAACAACTCCTTATTAATTGTTTATAACATCTGTGGGGTCACTTGCTTATGTATTTTTGTGTTCCTGTTATCTTGAGTTTATATTTATTTATCATCTTTATGGTCTGTACTCTTAACTTACCATCATAAGCGACTGTATTGTATACATGTTTATATGCTTTTAGTTCTGATCCTCACCCTGGGAGGACCAGTATTTCTTAAGTCCATTTATAAGCCTCAACTGTTTACATATAACATCTTGCCATGAAAAATATGAAGTCTTTTTTAAATAATGTCTTTAGCATATGAGAAAAATTTAGCTCATTACTCGAAAATATGAACTAAAACGGTGGCTAATACATCCAAGCTGAAGAAATATTCTATGTCTTTGCCTTTGTTCAGAGGAAGCTCTGTTGTACGGTAAAGACACATTTAAAATTTTTTACTAATTGAGGAATCGCTTCTCAGTTCAGGCCCATTTTTTTAACACTTTTATTTATTTATTTTTTTCTTGGTGAATGACTATAATAGCGTTATAATAAGGTACGTGAAATTGTGCGTCTGTGGATGGATTCATAGGCCAGAGGGCAAAGGTATTTTCGACAAAAGAATCTGCCTCCGGGCTGTTTTGAAGAAGGATTTTAATAAGCCTCAGATGGCAATTAATAATTGTAATAAATTTGTAATACAATAAATCATTACGTTTTACGTCTTCGTCTTTATTTATTGGCATTGTTAAATTCACTTTGATACACTCCTCTGTAAAAGGATAATTTAATTTTTATGCGAAACAATGTTTAACCCTTGAAAAGCTAAATTTATATGAATGTCACCTGATGGACTACAGTCAGAAAACAAATAGCACACTGAAACTGTCAACCAAAAAATGCCCCCGAGGCATGCATTGAGGCTGTCACAGGTATAAATGTTAGAGTATGATATTTATATCAACCCGACAAACTCCAGGGGGGGACAAAGGTATACAGCCACTGACCAATATGGTCTCTTAAAACCTACAAGATTAGTCGGTCTGTTATGAAAGAAGGGGGGCCCATTTTATAGTATTAACAGGATGGTCCGGGTAGAGAATTTGTGAGAGAATAGTTACTCGGAGTTCCACATTATACAGTTTTACCCCCTAAGTTGTAAAACCATACCAGGGACTATTATCGGGTCGGGGGTTAATCCTGGAAAGAAATAGTCGCTATATGGTTTTTTTTACACTGGGGGCATTGTTAAGGTCTGAAAATTGTTAGGAGGCTCCCCCAAAAAGTGCAATGATCCCCTCCACAATAATTAGAACCAAATATCGGTAAATAATGAAAAGTACAACTCTGGCCGAACCGAAACAGTATTGGAGACTAAGTACGGAGAGGCTACAAAATCCAATCACCCCTCCTGTTGCTTATATATATATATATCTATATATCTGTGTGTGTGTCTGTGTGTGTCCGTCTGTCTGTGTGTGTATCTGTGTCTGTGTGTGTGTGTGTGTGTGTGTGTGTGTTTGTGTTTGTGTTTGTGTTTGTGTTTGTGTTTGTGTTTGTTTGTGTTTGTGTGTGTGTGTGTGTGTTCAAGACAAAGAGGTGTGAGAATACACTGCAGTTTTTCTTCAGATTGGCCAGAACCCGATCACCGCCTCCTTCACCAGTGTTCTGCTGGAGTCCATCCTGAAGAATTCCTACTTACCTCTGCAGTACCTCAATATGGAGGTCAGTACAGGCGTCATGGTGTATACAGCCTCTTAGAACTTATTGGACTTACATGAGTGGTTATTTACACATTCTTTATTGTAACTGCAGGTTATTATAATTCTAGTTGTTTTGTAAAGAGAGAATACTAAATCGAACGTTTTGCTCACTTCTATCAATTGTTAACAATTTTTTATCACATTGTCAAGTAGAGAGCACCTCATCACATCCTTTAAACCATTGTGGAATCTTCTAGAACTAACCCTTGCTCTGACCATTATTGGACAATTGTTTTCTTTGTTAAGGAGGAAGGGAAATGTTTAGGTAAGTGTTTTCTTTGTTCAGGAGGAAGGTGAATGTTTCGTCAAGTGTTTTCTTTGTTCAGGAGGAAGGATAATGTTTAGGCAAGTGTTTTCTTTGTTAATAATTAAGGAGAATGTTTAGGTAAGTGTTTTTCTATTTTCAAAAGGAATGTTAATGTTGAGGTAAGTGTTTTTCATGTTCAGAAGGAAGTGGAATGTTTGGGCATTTGTTCAGAATGAGGCGGAATGTTTGGGCATTTGTCTGTTTGTTGTTGGTTCTTTTCTATGTTAAGGAGCAAAGGGAATGTTTAGGTAATTATTATTTTTGTTCAGGAGAAAAGGACATTTTTAAGGCAAGTATTTTCTTTGTTTAGGAGCAAAAATAATGTTTAGGTAATTATTTTCTTTGTTAAGTAGAACAGGGAATGTTTAGGTAAGTGTTTCTTTGTTAAGTAGAAAAGGAAATGTTTAGGTAAGTGTTTCTTTGTTCAGAAGAAAAGGGAATGTTTAGGTAAGTGTTTTCTTTGTTCAGGAGAAAAGGGAATGTTTAGGTAAGTGTTTCTTTGTTCAGGAGAAAAGGGAATGTTTAGGTAAGTGTTTTCTTTGTTCAGGAGAAAAGGGAATGTTTAGGTAAGTGTTTTCTTTGTTCAGGAGAAAAGGGAATGTTTAGGTTAGTGTTTCCTTTGTTCAGAAGAAAAGCGGGCACTCATGCACTCACTCGCTCGATCATTTTATGGTTAGGAGAAGTATTTGGGTCTAGAAGACTATGCTATGTTTGGGAAGAGTGGAACAACTTTAAACAAATGTTGTGGGTGTAGAAAAAGTTTGAAGATAAATCTATTCCATTTAAAAGTAACAGAGTAAAAGATTGTTTATTAATATATTTAACCCCCAAAATAATTGTGTGATTATAAAACAAAGTAAGATTGTGATATGACAGTAAGTTCGAATGCAGCAATTAGGTTTTCACTCCTTTCCAGTTACGCTGAAATGTGTCATTTTCTAGGGAATTGTTGTGGACAAGGAGTTTGAGGGTATTTTAGAAAAGATCCGGGCCACCCGGTACCTCGATGTCACCTACGAGATATCCCTGCCAATCAGCAAGCGGAGTCATGAGGACATGATAAAAGAGATCCACCGACCCCAGGCCTTCAACATCGACCCACTGCGCATGCTTTATCTTCTAAAGGAGAAGAACAGAGCCCGAGACTTTTTCGAGAAAATCAACAAGGACAAGAATGATGGTCTGACAAGAGATGAGCTCTTCCTCTTATTTAAGGTAAACACCTATTCTCCTTCTTTTCGTTCTTGAAAGGCCACATTGTCCATGAAATTAAGCTAAATTTAGATTTGGAGGACAAACCTACTGGTTTTTCCAATTAGAAGAGATATCATTTGTATGCCAGCCCTTTAACTTAGTTGATATACATGTAAATCCTGTCTCGTTTATCTGAACCTTAGATATCCGGAATTCTCGTCTTCCAGACGAATTTGGCTTGAAACAGCCTTGTAAAATTACTGGTTTACTAGGGGGGGTTGTTGATTGGGTCGGAAAAATTCAGGGTAGTGTCATAAAAAAATAGGACACTCTTGCAGAGAGATTCATAATTTTTTTTACATATCTGTGGGAAGGGTTATGAAAAATATGCTATTTAAAAATATTTTTTTTTAAACAAATGGTTTGTCAAAATGTATTGGAAAAGCTAATGCAAAGTGACAAAAATAAAAGTGGGCACATTCAGCTTTCTAAGTGAGATAAAAATAGCATGGGATGACAAGCTCTTATCTTCATTAAGAGACAAAGATTACAATTTCTTCTCAATACCTCTCTGTATACTACATGGAAAGCATGCAACTTAAGAGGACCAAATTCAGTACTAGACGAACTTTTAACTGTAAATGCATTTCCTTGTTCATACATGTTTGATGTACTCTTTTAGAGAAAACCTTCTTAATACACAGCATTGACTGTCTGTTTACATTTTCACGACACCAATGAGTCTAAAACACTTATATATATATAACAGATTATTACTCTAGACATTGAAAACCTGTTTAAAGTAGTGCTTTCAGTTCCTTGCAACCAAAACAGACTGATGATCGGTTTACACTTTATTCTTCTGTACAAAGCATTTTGTATACTATAGACTTAGAATATGGCAGAAATGTGGGAAGAAGTCTTTTAGTTGTTAACAGAGTAGATCATGCCAAATGTACAATTGTGCTAGACCTCGTAACCAATAAAGCATGCAAGTAAAAAAAGAACACATCTGGAAAGATGAGTCAACCACTTCAGAGAGCAGTTTTGATGGACGAAAACTTCCAATTCCTTATTTAAGCGAGACACAACTCCACATCACCCCTTCACCTTTCAGAATAATGAGTCGCACAATTGAAAACGTTGATCAGATAGAGGTACTTGTACTTGACGAAAACCACACCTGTTTTCTTTCAAGACCTTAACATTATGTAGGTAGTTCGGGGACTGTTTAGGCTTCTGACCTTGTAAAGCTCCATTATGAAAAGCCAGATCTGTTTGAATTTACAGGTTCAAATGAGCATAGTTATCCTTCTTGTGTAACAACACTTTGTTCTGAAATATCACTATGTGTAAACTGTTATGTGGATATGACGGAACATGCTGATGTCATGTGTGTGAAACGTGGCCAGAATTGTGACTACATACAGTATGAAAAACAGGGAGTGACAGCACTACAGTATCAGTTAAGAGTTGCTTGGACAGTCTGGGAAGTGAAAGACAAAAGTGATTTGTTTGACCAAGCAATGGAAATGTTTATTAGTGAAATACAAGAATGCCTGTTGTAAATTAATTTGGCAACAGTAAATACCTTAGATGACCTTGGAGAAAAATATGGTCATGATTTGTGGCTGTTAATTTCAAAACTTGTGACAGCTTGCATGGCTCCGTTGAACAAATGAAAGAATTTAAGACTATCACCAGTCACACCAAGGATATTGTCTCTAACAGACGCAGATTAATAATAATAATAATAATACTAATAGTAATAATAATTAAAGTTGCGAGCAACCTCTAGGGCTTTGCGCTTCTGGTCATTCCTCTTGAAATGAGAGCATTGTTTAAATTTAAGCTTAAGATTAATGTTTTTTTAAATGGTAAAAATTTGATGAAAATTCTTAGGTCAGCTCGACATGACAGAAAGTAGTCCATGTTTTTTTAACTACGCGTGACCTTGACCTTGCACCATGAAATCTTTGACCCCTGACCCCGAATCCTATGACCCCATGATCAAGCACCGTCTTAAAACTGATGGTGCATAGTCTTAAAACACTTGTAAAGGCCGGGGACAACGTCAGTCAACGTGGCGGGTCTCTGGGTTGACACACATTCTTTATTTTTATTTCTTAGATAATTTTTTCACTTGGCGGTGAATTTTGTAACCTGTCACCCATTTCATACTAACCACTGACATTTGTGACTCTGTTTGAGCAAATGAGCGCAAATCCCGTGCAGAAAGCGTTCATACTCAGCCTTCTGCACGTTCAAATGCTGCGTGGGTCATCAGACCTACATGTTGCCAGTGAGCCGGTCGTCTTTGTTACAAGTTTGATAACAAGTTTCTGCTTTGATCATAGTGCAGGGTCACATTTTTTCATTTAAGAGTTTAGCAAAACTGTTTCACAGTTGAAGAAATATCTTTAGGGTTTGAAATTGTTTATCAAACGATGACATGAATGTGT